>JAQZBX010021034.1:0-32567 GCA_029593785.1 Cabassous unicinctus
TCCTTCCTTCCCTCCTTCCTTCCTTCCTTCCCTCCTTCCTTCCTTCCTTCCTTCCTTCCATCATTCTTTCTTCATACCTTCCTATCTACTTACCTACCATGTATATCTATCATCTGTCTATTTATCAATCTATTTTATGAACACTTGAGTGTAGGTTTTATACATCATGTTCCTTGAACACTTAATACTGCCATGTACACTTCCTAAGAACAAGGAAGGTTACACATTCACCTACATAACCACTTAAATGCAGTTACCAAGTTTAAGAAATTTAATATTGATATAACACTTTCATTCTATATTTAGCCATAAACATGAAATGAGTCAGTTTAAAAAATGGAAATTTATTTGCTCACCATTTGAGTATGGGAAAAGTCCAAATCAAGGCTTCATCAAGGCGATGTTTTTTCTGAAGACTGTGGCATTCTGGGGCTGGTTGCTGCCGATCCTTTTTCCTTAGACTGCCACGTGGCAAGGCATGTGGCAGATTTTCCTGGTCTCTCACTTCTCTCCTGGGTTCTGTGGATGTTCAACTTCTGGCTCCTCCATCTGTGACTTTCTTTCCGTCTGAATTTCATTCTGCTTATAAAAGGCTCTAGTAATAAGATTAAGACCCATCTTGGGCCACACCTTAATTGAAGTGACCTTATCAAAAGGGCCTACTTACAATGGGTTCACACCCACAAGAATGGATTAAGTTTAAGAACATGTTTTTCTGGGGTACATACATCTCCAAACAACCACAATTCTATATTTTAATTTTTCATGTTTCTCAATAATCTCCCTTTGAGCTTTTCTCCCCCTTTGCTAGATCTCATTCAGGATCATGTATTGCATCTAATTGTCTTTGTCTCTTTAGTTGTTCTTTCTTTCTTTCTTTTTTTTTGAATTGCAGGACTATATATACAATAAGCTTTCCCATGTCAACCACTCCCAATCATCAATCATACCATTCAATGGAATTAATCACATTCACATTATTGTGGTCCCTTAGCACTTGCCATTACTAAAACTTTCCCAACTCCACAAACAGAAAACCTACACCCAATATGCATTAATTCTCCATTCCCCCTTCTCCCCAACCCTGGCAACCTGTACTCTAATTTCTATGTCTATTCTCTGACATTTTCTTTGAAATTGCCATGGGGATTTAATTTAACATCCTAAGTCTATAATGATCTCATTTGCTTTGATGCCAATTTAATTTCAATACACAGTTCCAAATGCCCCCTCTTCCCTAGGAAACCATTTCCTCATGGTCCCGAGCACTGCACTGTATGTCCTACAGCCAGCAGTCCCTTGCTCCAGACAGTCACTTGACTGCTTTCTCACAACATTCTGCAGGGAGCTCTGTTAACTTCCTTCCACACACAAGGTAAGATCTAGGATGGTGAGTCCCTCAGGCTACCACCAGACACGCATGCTCCCAGGATGTGCAAGAGGGTTACTCTACTTCCTCTGGAGCTTGGACCAGGGGTCTGCAGTGGGAGCATAGGCTGGTTCCACACCAAGCCAGCGAGGACTGGGGAAGGAGCCAGCCAGGACACCACAAGATCCTACTGCTTTTAAGTAGACTTTTTCTTAATTTGTCACTTGCCCTGTTACTGTAGTCCTTTAACTGTTTGCTGGAGCTTTGAGAAACATGTTTCTGCCAGTTCTCGCTGATTGTTTAAAGCTTTGTGAGGATACAGAGCCCTGAAGCATCTTGAACAAGGTGGGCCTGACAATCTATTCAGAATTTTTTATCTGATTCTGTGCCAGGGTCCAGTAGGGAGAAGATGGTAGTTCGTGCATTTAAACAGGTAGCCTCAGAGCAGAGTTCTTAGGATAAATTTTGTATTTTCTTGGATAATAGAAATCTCATTATGGAGCAGGAGTTTAAGTGGGTCCCCTGTTGTGTAAATAGCATTTTTGTTTTCAAACATTTTCCATTCCTTTCTAGTTTCCTTTCATTGCCTGTCTTTCAAACAGTAATACAACTAAACATTTTTGTAGTACTATTAAAGTTGTGGCCTCTTAGGAACTCTGAACATAATTTTTTGCTCTACATTTTGATTCTTTGTGCATTTGTTGTCTGTTTCAGTTTTTACATTAACCTAATTTATAAATTGAGCTCTATTAGTCTCCATTTATTTTCTATTGCCTTGAAATTTGTGTCAAAAAACTCAGAGGGTACAGCCCCAGAGGAAACAACCTATTTCCCAATTTTAGATGTTAATTCACTATTAAATTTCTTGGTTTTTTTTTTTTTTTTTTGATCCTACATCTTACCTTGGATGGGAGGTCTGGAAAGGACATTAACTGGGAGTATTACCTTATGCCCTAAATTTATATATATTAAATATATGGGAAACTTTCACAGTTGATCTGAACGTGGTTTTCTCAGAAGTTGGACACTTTCACACACCTAGCATTCCTGATATAGCCAAAGCTAAGAAAGCAGATGCCAGGGAGAAGATGGGAGTCCTTATACAGGGGACTTCCAAGCCAGCTGCATGGTCACCTCCTTAATCTACAGTCATTTTTCCAGCTGTGAGGCTGAAACACTGCAGCAGCTACCCAGCACAGATTTCTCATGTTCAAACTGGCTCAGAGAAGTGGCCTCTTTACTTGTCTTCTCTTTTAATGTTTCCTTTGTTTAAGCATGTATGTGTGCTCAGATGTGTCCTTTGTCAAAGGACACCCTGGGACAAAAAGCAACTTTTATTCCGTTATTAGCATGAATTCTTCAGATTTCGTTAACTTAGTAAATATTTTTGGCATCACTCAAAAACGTACTCCAATAAACTTACTTAGGATTTTCTCAATAAGATTATTGTTATCAAGATTTTTAAAATTAATGTTTTCAGAAAATCTTATAACTATTCTTATGTTTAACTGTATATTTTAAATAACACCTCTTTCCACAGCTAGCTCTATAACTAACTTGTATAATTTAAGGAGTGTAGAAAGTCCGTCTTGTTCATAAATATTTCACCAGCTTGTTATGAAAGCTAAAATTCTTCCCATAGAGTCACTCCTTTCATTAAAACTTTCTTACCAGCCTAATCCACATGGATGGATTGTCTTACAACATAGTCATATTATTGCAACCCAGCTATGGGAGAGCACCAGGCTGAGACCTAACAATGCAAATGGACCAGAATGGAGTTCCTGCTCTTGAGAAGCTTACAGTCTATTTGGAGAGAAAGGGCGCATATATTGAAGATGAAATAACAAGACAAGTGAACATCTATGCAGATATAGATAATTATAGGAGTTCAGAAAAATCTCTAAGGGCTGGACCACAGAGAAGGGTTTGTGGATGACTGAGTATTACAGACTGACCCTGAAGGAAATGTAGGACTTGGGTAAATAGAAAGAAGATAAAGAATATTTTAGACTAAAAATAAAGAAACAGAGGTACAAAAATGAAAAATATACTCTGGAAACAAGGGCCAACCAAGGTGAGTGGAATGGATGAATTTATTCATGATGTTGCCAACAGTGAGAGCATGCTGTTAAAAACACAAGGTATCATCAATTTTAGATCTAGCCTATGAATAGGCTAATTAAAAAAAATACACATAAAGCAAAGAGAGTCATTGTAGTTATTATTTGAGCCATGGAAAGAATTAATAGGGCTGTGTCAAGATGACAACCAGAGAGTCTACCTATCAAAACTGAATACATAAAATATCTCCTTGATTCCCTGTCATCATCTTTCTCTAGTAACCCAATTTATTTCTCTGACTACTTACTTTCCCTTCTACTAGAGATGACTCAGATGACTTTGGGACTGTCTACTCTCTGCCCATCCATAGGGATTGCATTGAAATTCATGGGGCCAAATAAACCCACATTCATTGTATCCCATTGGATATCACTTGCCCTCCTGAAATTTTTGCTGCACTGTCTGTATCCTTAATTACTCATGATCCCTCAAACCCTTCATTGAATGCTTCCTTTACTTCTTGTATGCCATAGTGCATTATTTTAACTGCACTGTTGCCGATATACTCACCACCCTTAGCCCATTGTTCTTCTCTCTCATTTACCCGGTGAAACACCAGGCCTGGATCAATCCAGCTATGTGCTTCCCTCATAAATACACGTTGATTGATGAACTATTGGAAACATACACATACACACACACAAACACACACCTGCATGGGTTATTGCCACCATAAATTCATGGTCTCCAGCTTCAATTGGTCATTAATGCTGCCCAGCATTTTTCTGTTTTCCCTTTTAGCTTTTCCTCTGTTTCTCATGGTGCCTATTTCAAATCTTCTCCATTAGTCACTGACTTTTGACCTCCCCCAGCTCCATTCTCATATTCAGCATGTGTCATTTCCTCTAGCCTCACAGAAAGAAAAGAACAGGATCTCTCTTACTTTTCCTTCTCAAGACAACAAAGTTAACTGCACAAGCAACTATCATTTCCTCCTTCTCTCCTGCTGTATCAGAAAAGACCCCTCTTCCACCAAAGGATTATCCCTCTCATTGTGCTCTGAATCCCATCCTTTTACATGCTGCTGCTGTATGTATGCTTATCATATATCTTCAATATTCACTCCCAACCACCTATCTATCATCAGTTTTTCTGTCTTTAGCCCCCTAAACCTCACATTTCCCTTAGCTATGGACCCATCATTATTCTTTTCGTCACTGGCAGAATTCTCCAAAGAGTTGCCTACACTTGCTGTGTGATATATTCACTGCCATATCCACACCTTCTGCCATATCCCTTTCATGCCTACCACTTTGTGAATCTGTTCTTTCACAAAGTTTTTGTTACTCATTCCAAGGGACATTGGGAAGCCCTCACCTTCCTTGTCTTCTCTACAACACTGACATTGATGCCTTTTCCCTCTTTTCTGAAATAGTGCCCTTTTTTTCTGTAATTCCCTCCATAACAGATACACCATCAGATGTGGGAGCCCTTCAACTTGCTAACAAATTCCTCCCCCTGTATCCACACTTAACCCTTCCATCTCCCTCGGGTTGTAATAGAAGAGGTGTTCCCTCCTGCTTGCAACTAATCCTGACACCCACCTGTATGAATCCACACAGCCAGAACCCAGGCATCATATTTTGACTCCTCCTCTCTTCCTCTTGACATAATTGAGCATCATACCCTACTTAATGCTTCATGAATCTGTCCAGTCTCCTCATCCCCACTTTATTCTGGATCAATTTACCATTATCAGGTCCTCATTGGTATTTCAACAGCCTCCTCACAGGTGGATGCTTTAGTAAGCTTTAGCTTTAGGGTCCAACACTGGCCTGGGTCTTAACATTTTATATTCTTTTTCTTATATAGGGGCCCCAAATTGTCTAAGCTTCAGTCCCTAGGACACCTGGATCAGGCCCCAGGCCCTACATGTTCTCTTGTCTGTTATTGCGCTACACGAGTCCATTCTCACAGCCAACAGAGTGACTTTTTCTCAAATGAAAAAGATTTATGCCATATCTTGCTTAAAAATCCTTCAGTGGTGTGACAGTTTGAGGTTATTTTATGAATCCCCAAAAGATAAAGATTATATTTGTAAACTAATCTATTTTTCTGGGTGTGATATCCTTTTTATTATATTAAATCCAGTTGAGGGTCTCTTGATTGGATTACCCATTACGATTGCTTTGAGGGCTTTCTTTGATTTGACCACTTCCATAAGGAATGACTCTGGTTGAGCCCTTGCTCCCTTGATGGGCCGATATAAACAGACACCCACTCAAGAAGACATGGGAAGAGAGAGAGCTCTGTCATTTTTCATCCTGGGGCCCCGGGAGAAATGAGCCATTTGCCTGATTGTTTGCAGCTGACCTTGGAAGAGAACAGGACTGCTGAGGAGGACTGGAAAGAAACGAGCCATATGCCAGGAGAGAGAGGAAGCCCTGAGAGACAAGCCCTATGCCAGCCTGCAACTGAGAGAGAGGAAGCCCAGAGGGGAAGGCTGAACCCTCCCGGAGATCAGCGACCATCTTGCTTCAACATGTGGCAACTGACTTTGGTGAGAAAGCAACCTTGAATTAGACTCTTTAGGACCTTTAACTATAAGCTTTTACCCACATAAATACCCTTTATAAAAGCCATCAGATTTCTGGTACTTTGCATCGGCACCCCTTTGGCAGACTAATACAAATAGTTTCCTATTCCCTTTAGGTTTTAGGAAAAACAGTTAAATGTGTCTTGTAGGTCTGCTCTGACCTGACCTCTGCTTGTCTCTCTGGTATCACTTTTCACTACCTGTTTTACATGTTTTTCAGGCATTTTCTTATTTGCATTCTCTCACATATAGTGAAGTAAGCAGGACAAGTTCTGTCCCTCTTTAAAGATGAAGAAAGTAAAACTCAGAGAAGGGTAGTAATTTTCCTAAGTTTATGGAACAAATGACTTAGGTGCTGAGAGTTTGGAGACAAGCTCTTCTGATTCCTTTTGCAATTTATTTTTTCTTTATAATATGTTTCTATATACAAATGCACTCATTTTGGGACTATGCTGAAAACAGAAAAATCTTTGTTAGTAATTTCTGGGTCAAACACTAGTTGATAAAATTTTCACAATTGAATTTATATATAAACAAAATTAACCATTTTTATAACTTTAAAAAGTAGCCTTCTACTGATTATATTTTAATTACTACTGTAATCTAAATTTATTAGGCTGTAATCTGAATATGTTGGCTGTATCTGTATATTTTAATAAGTGTGTTTCCTAAAGAGATACATCTACAAAGGAGATGGTTCAGGCAGGGATGCTCCCAGTTCTGTGTGAAGCCATACTAATTTCAGAGTAGTGTGCCCACTTACAATAATATTTATAGAAATATAGAGAAATATATCTGTATGCACAAGACAGTTACTGATCCTAGTGCCTTTGGTTTCACAAACATTTACTCTGGGTATTTACTATTAGTATGCAAAAAAAAATTAATGACATTTAATTTTTATTAAATGTGTAATAAAAGATTATATGCATTTCTCCAGAGCCATTTGATTTGTTTTGACTCCTCTTTAAATGGATTCTGACATAACTGATCACTTTGGCTTGTGCTCCCTTTACCTTCTGTTTAGTTTATTTTCTCGGCTACATTTTCCTTAGTATGAGAGCAGACAGCATTGTTTTCTTTGTAGATAGTGTCTTGAGTTATTTTATGACATGGTTTCATTTGTCTCCCTAAGAGTAGGAGAATATTGAGGAGGCTGGGATGTAAGGAGAGGCCGTTCAGCCCATCAGGCTCTTTTCCTTTTAATGCACCCTGGAGAACATTTAATTGCTTCTTGAATGACCCCCAAGGTCTTCCTCGAATGAGCTTGTTGTCTTCTTTGTGGAGGAGACCATCCCCATTTCATTCGAACTCATTGTGACTTAATTATAGGATACATATAATAAATTGGAGGCAATCAGTAATCCTTAATCAAACAGGGTAAATTTGTTTCACATGCAAGACACAGTGGACCCTTGTGAAATAGATGGCACACTTTCATTTACTGAAAGATACCCAGATTAATTAACTCACCTGATAGCTGTGGTTCCAATTTCCCAACTGCAACTGAAGTCTCTCTTAGGCTTGCCCTTCTTCTCTTTCTCGTTATCATTCCATGAAACTGCTCTTTAATTTACTTTCAGACTAAAAGATTACACTTTCTCTTCATATATATTATCTTGTCATTATATTAAACATAGCATATGTTTATCTAAAAACAGCACATGCATTTGTGTATGTATTATTTATACATATACATACAAAAGTACATATTTGTACGTATGTGTGTGTGTATACACCCACACATAAAATACACATGCATGCAAACTTACGTTCAGTAGAGAAGATGCCCAGAATTTCTTTGGGCATGGCATTTCTTTAGTTACATCTCTATTACTGATCTGAGTTCAATGGGTCTATTTTCAGAATTTTATAGTAATTTTCTCAAGCCTCCAGCAGTGCCTAATTATTTTCTGGAGCAGAGATTTTAGCTATTTGGTTTCTGCTGGCTGTTTTCCCTGAAAATTACTGTAAGAGCTTTAATTGATTTATATTTCATTTATCTTGTAAAAAGTTGAGGTTTTTATTAAATTTAAGTATCTGTTTAGTGCCTCTCATTGTGTATCCTGATTACTTTTGGTGACTCAGTGTAACATTTAATAACTATTAGTTTTTTTTTGGAGAGTTCTTAACCAGGAAACAAGAGTTCTTACAGCTACATAGATAATTAACTTGAAGCTTGTCTGTCTCCTGAGAGACATCAAATATGTAAATGAGGAACTTAAGACTTAACAAGACATGGTAAGAAAATCACTAAGTTTTATCACATGAAAGCTAAAATCCTGTGGTTAAAAAATGTATATATCAATATGCTTTGAAGATCTAATATATGCTTCTTGTTTAGGATTTGTGAAATTTATGGGCTTTAAATTCTTTTTCAAAGCCACAAGAGCTAGTCAGATCTGTTGAAAGAAAGAAAGAAAGAAAGAAAGAAAGAAAGAAAGAAAGCAAGGGAGGGAGGGAGGGAAGAAGAAGGAAAAGGAAAGAAAGAAACTTAAAACCGTTAATAAGAGAATAATGGCAGCAACAATATTTAAATGCATCACAAAATCTGTCACATTATTGGAGCTCAACAGATATTTAATAAGCTTGTACCAAATTTTGCTTTCTTATTTTAAAAATTCCTTGTTTGCAATACCTAATGTTCTTTCGATTTTTTATTCATGCTTTCAGTGAAAATCAATGAATGATAACATTGATATGTTTTTATTGTTGAAGACTTTAAAAAGTGAAAAGAACCATTAATACTTGATTTTTTAAACTCAAACAATTCTCTTTATTTTTCTGCATATACCTGTATTATGTAAGTAAAAAAAATATGGAAGAAAATACCCTTTACATTTCTGTACTCAGTTTTTAATCTGGAGAGAAAACATTCTATAATTACAAAAAGTTTTAGTTACCTGGGTAACATACCTTTGTTATCATTGGTAGGTTTTGTTTTTTTGAGGCTTATCAGAAGTAGTGAATGGAAAGGGTGAAAGTGTAAATTCCCAAAAGAATGTTTTTCTTGAAAAGTAGTTAAGTTTTTATGTTTTTTAAAAAAGGTATGTTGAAAATTTTAAAAATATACAATTTACTTGGCTCTCAGTGGGTTATGGACTTTTAATGGAGAGCACTTCTAATTCTTTCCTCAAGAGTTTCATTGAATAATGTCGATTGTATATTTGATAGCCTAGAGGCACAGTAAGGAATATCTAACCTACATCTGTCTCCTAACTCCGACTTGGTTGGGTGTCCTATGGTTGGTGCATCTGTCCTGCCCGGGCAGGCATCTGGCTTCACATTTAAATAGGGCCATGGCTGCTGTGGCTTTTCCCTCTGAAAGTCTGGGCCTCATAACACAGTTCTAAAACAGGGCTAGGTCCAGGATTAGTGTGGAGCACACATGAATTCCTTAAGGAAAAAATTCCCTGCCTCTTGTGTAAACACATTAAACAGCACCCAGTCAGGGATAAAGGGCATTTTATGTGCTTGATCAATTCTCTTCAGGATGAATTTATCAAGTGCCTCCTATGTCAACTGTGATAAATCTGATCAAAGGCAAAATGGCCAGTTGGCAAAAGGCAGCCTTAAGAAAAGAGCCACAGTCATGTTTTCTTTAAGCTATTAATGGGGATTTGCTTACTTTTGCACATTGCCCTGTTTGTTACAGTGTTGGCACACGTTTTCCTGTATCATGATATTTCTTAGATTTCCAAAGAATAAGCTATTACCAAAATTCTAGTCATGACATTAATATAATTTTTAAATGACACTTAGTCTTTTTCTTGAAGTTTGTTTCCAGGGTTTTGTAAGCATGATGCTCTGATGGATTGCTTATCACTGCAGTGCTCTAAACAAGGCAGGGGTGAGAGCTGTTGTTCAGCTCACAAGAACTTTATAGGCTGCAGGGGAAATAAAGTTCAGATTATGTGCCTTCACTAGCTTGTATGGTATGGACTTGGTTCTTTCTTGACTTCCAATCTTCCCTCCACAGCTTTTAGACCTGTTCAATTGATAATAAAAACATCTTGCATTGGTTTTGTACTTGCCTGTTCATAAAGAGTTGCCCTATTCATGGTCTCTCTTGATCCTTATAGTATGCTATATCCCTGGAATCTGACTCTTCTTCCTCATTAGCAGAGTCTAAGCTCATTACACACATCTTCCTAGAAGTAAGTTGAACCAAGTTGTCCTAAAAACAGCAAAAACAAAATGCTTTTGTAGACATAAAAAGGATAAGTTCTTGCTACCTCTTTTTTTTTTTAAAGATTTATTTTTATTTATTTATTCCCCCTTGCTGCTTGTGCTTGCTGTGTCCATTTGCCTTTGCTTTTTTCTGTTTGTTTGTCTCCCTTTGGTGGGTCATCTTGCCGCATCAGCTAACCGTGCTGCGCGGGCCGGCTTGCCTTCACCAGGAAGCCCCAGGAATTGAACCCGGTCCTCCCAAAAGGAAAATGAGAGCCTAACCAATTGAGCCACAGCCATTTCCCTCTTGTTACCTCTTTATATCTACATAAAGAGGATAATTATGTGGTAGTTGTATTTTGACTACTGGAGTTGATCTAGAAAGCTATGATCATTTATTAGTTGACTTAGAAATAGTTGGATCAGTTATTCTTTAATTTTTACTTTCTTTGGGTTTCCTTCTTCAGAGCTGTTCTCTAGAAAATGGATTGGATCACTCCATCAAAAGGAGAAAAATCAGATGAAGAAAATAAAGACTTGTCTGGCTTCCTCTTTAAGTCATTGCCCCAAAAGTTCCTTTTCATCATATTCATGATTTCAATCAAATTTTGTTACAAATATTTCCAATTAAAACTAAATAGAGGATCCTTTTAGGGACAGAAAATGGGTTTATGGTTCAATATTTGGCCTTTTAAAAAGGTAATTTAATTTTATTTCCCTTCGAAGTAAAGGAAAGATTTCAAACTTTTAAATTATTAGAATACTTGGCTTTTGGGAATATAGTAAGATTATTTTTAGTTAAATTACAGGGACCATCCTTAATAATTCATAATAGCGACATCATTCATGACTTAAGATTGCCTTAATTAGAGAGGATTTTATCTCATCTTACTTTTTCTCAGTTTTTTCTTTGGCACAATTGACATCAAGACATCTTTTCATGTGCCAGAAACATAATTATTATATCATTTAAATTTATCATGCTTGGAAAAAAACACAACGAAGACATATACACCGTAGAAAAAAAGGTACTTATTTCTGAAATCCACAGAAATGCAAGTGTTCTGGGATTTTTGATATCTTGGTAATTTTAGTTTTATTTGACAATCAAAAGAGCAGTGCACTTTGAGATTCTTTTCTTTGGTTTAAGAGATACATTAGGGACAATCATGGATTTGAGAAGGCATAAATTTTGGAATACTTCCAGGAAAGTTTTAATTTGTAGGGTCTTTAATAAATTGTTTATAATGCTAGCCACATTGGGGATAAATGCTAACTCCATCCTTAAGCAATGTTCTAGCACTCATTGGCTATCCTCAGTCTTGTTCTCTATAGTTCTTTGGGGAATCATTTGCCACGGCACTTGTTTTCTAATATTTAAACAAATGAAACATTCTCAAATTACTTTCAATATGATCAAATTCAAATTGCCAAAAAGGTGACTGCAACCATTCATGTGTAATTATTCCTTGAGAGAGAAAATCAATGTGATACAGATTTCAAATTTAAAATTGATTGCAAACATTTAAAATGCAATAAAACCTATTTTGGCAAATATTTATTCATTGTTATAGTAATCCAATTAACCAATGGGAACACCTTAGTCTCAGGATACTAAAATGGTCTAAAGCAAACAGGAACTTAGTAATCAATTATGGAAATGGAACCCATATGTAGCAAAGATAACAATATGAGGCTATATAGATGCAATCCTGTTTCTTCCAGATGGTTTCTCTTGGATGTTTTCTATGAACACTCACCTTGAATATTAGTCAAATAGCATTTTCTAACACACCCCGATTTTAACTGGGGATTTGTACAATAAGTTTAATTTTGGAGCTTGTTTTGTGTGTGAACACACTTTGATTTAATATTTTCTGACACCGTGCCCACTGCACAGGAGAAAAAAATGTGTAATTGTAGTTTTGTCCTTTAGCACAGGACAAATAAATGTCAAAATCAAATGGTGGTGTCCCCTAAGGGAAAACACACTTCAGTGATGAAATATTCTTCCTCACTCCCCATTGCTATTCCTCTGAACACCCAGGTGAAGCTGCCTCAGGACCTAATCAAATGCTGCTAATTTGCATATAATAAAAACCCTGCAATGAGATTTTAGAATGTTATGAGGAAAAGTGCACCTCTCTAAAATGTTAAATTAGGAGGCTCTGTATGTATGCATCTGTTCTGAACCAACAGTTTATAAATACTCAGAATAGTATAACTGGACCCAATATGAAATGAGCATCAGCTTGCATTGTTGATGTGTTAATTGTCAGTTTAATTCTCTCCTTAATAAAAACCCTTGAAAGTGGCACACGGCTATTTCCTAAGTTCCTTGAAAATGCTGTGATATTGATAAAATGTCAGACTCCTTTTTGAGAATGACGATAACAATCAACTTTGCAAAGCAATCATTAAGGTAGCCTTTAAAAGATAGCTATAGGAGGAGATAGTTTTTCCCATGACTTATTTGTATTCTTTTTTTTTTTAAATAGCAAATCACATAGCAAATGTAAGATTTCCTTACACCAGAATTATCCCCACCCCAAATTATTTGAAAAAATATATTAAGTCATAATTATTTTTGAAGTAAATTCTTTGAACTTTAGGAGCCTGTTTGTTTTGACAATTCCTACAAGGTTTACCAGGTTTTTTCTTTTTAATTTCATTTTGCAATATTTGTTTTCAAACTATGGAGTGAAATGGAATGAATTTTTTCCCACAGTTACCATCTAATTCACAAATATAAGATTAAATTTCAGTTCTCTTAAGCCTGAACTTATACACATAATTTAAAAAAATGTCTTCAGAAATTATAGAAGCTACCTAGGCATTTGAAATGCTATATTCTATTTTTTTAAACTTTATTACATAAAGGCTAAATCTTTGTTCTCTGAAATGGAAATACTCAGCTGCTAAAGGAATATACTCAAAATTCTGAGATAATCTCATGTTATTCAGCAAATCGTAGAGGGATACTAATTTCCATTGCATTTGGCATGAGGGCACAGTAAATATTATTGTATTTTATGCAGCCACAATAAGTATTATTGTTTTTAAGGACACAATAAATTATGGAGAGTGATTTGCTATTTGAAGACCATATGGTCAGAAGCAAGAAGGCTTAACTGAAACATGAGGAATTGAGGTTAGCCAGAAATTTCCTGTCTAGGGTAGAATTAGAGAAGTTACTTAGGGACATTTTGGAATGTCTTGTACTGGAGTGTTAGAAGGCTACAGTTAAATTGGTTCTCATTTGCCAGTGATACCCTATCTGGAAGGAGAAGAATAGGCTAATATTTAGCAGTGCGGCAGTGGACGTTCACATTACAAAGCTCATGGTTATTTGAAGGTTAGTGCTCTGCAGTTCATTTCTTGTGCTCTGAAAGGTAAGAATGATATAGAATAAGATCCTGTGTGAAAGCCACCATAAGAAGATGAAGTATTTATCTCTGTCACCAAAGAGCAAACTTATAAGGACTATTTTATTTTCGTTTAATGTGGTCATATGATCACCCTTCTTCAGTCACAAGAAACAAAATTTATGTATCTGCAGAATGAAGCTTCTGTCTTTGGAGTGTGGAAAATAAGTAGAAAGAGAAAAGAGTGGAGTATGTTGAGAGATTTTTATTCTTAAGTTACAGGCTTCACCAAGGACTTTAAGATCAGGGGCCTGGCAGTGCTCTAGAGCAGACTACAAGTCGCCACTGGGTAGGGATTGGTTCAATTCATCTTTTTGTCCCCAGAGTCTAACACAGGGACTGTGCAAGAGTGTGCTGATGAATGAATGATGTAAGAATCAATTGGTCAGGGTTTCTGATCTTTCTGAGGCTGAGCACCCCTTTTACATGATTGAAAATTTTATTTATCTTAATTTATTCAGATACAGGAAGAAGTTAGTGTGCACATGAGTTTGAAGATTTCGTATGATCATCCTACAGCTATCCTGTTAGGTGCTCAAGGGCCTCATGCCCTGGGGTCCCTCTCTCTTTTTAACCTTTACTGTGTTGACAGTCATTGTGCAGCATTCAGAAGGGACTGATCACTTTGTTTTCTTCTTTTTCTGAATGAAATGATGGCGTGTGGTTGCGGACACTCTACTTGCTTGCCACCGGATGTATTTATCTACTGTCTTCAATGCCCCTCTTCTGCCTTAGGCTATGATTAGGTGATCTCTTGCTCTACGCTTGTCTGACAGAAAGAAAAATTTGACATCTACAAAAGTGCCAAAAAATTAGACATCACTTATTTAAAAGTTAAAAAAGGAACCAAAGCCAATCGATTTAAAACCCACCTTGATGAATTTCCCTTTGGGTTTGTGCTTTCCTTCCTTCTTCACTATCACTTTCAATCCTCTTTTTCCTTCTCTCTTGCTCCCTTCCCACCATCACCTGAAATAATCTTTTCATATGAGTAATCTGCTTAAAAATATATTTTGGATTTACATTTGCTGACCTATAGAAGTCCATTAAAAACATGATGTGATGTATACAACTTATTCTGCTGAAATGTTACCTTCATACACTACAAACATCTACAGCGTATGCTCTTTGGAAAATGGGTGATATTTCTGAGATGCCTAATGTAAAAACTACCTCATGGGTTTGAGTCCTTTCATGATGTTTGCATAGTTTTCACTATGATTCAGACTTTTATTTTTATTCTATGTGTTCCTCATTAATTTTCTTCATCTAACTTTTGGATGGAATTGTCTCAAATTTCATGAAGGAAATTTTCTTGTATATTATCAATGATTCCACTTTTGTCCTATCCATGAAATGTTCTGCCTCTTTTAGAATAACTTAAAAATTCCTGACAACTTTAAAATTCATGGTTTGACAATATTCCTGGCATATTCTCTCTTAGACACTTTTCTTTATATGTAGGAAGTAGGACAGTACAGCTAAACATTTTCAGAAATAAGAACAGAACTCCAAACATGCAAGGTTTTATATTTTTAGTGCTCAAGCTTTACAATAGTTTTCTAGGTTAACACTTTTGACAGATTCGTATTTTGATTATTGATGAATTATTTGTTAGCTCTTTAACATGCCTAAAACCTTTCCCCTAATCTCTTTATTTAGAATACTATATTCTTTTCTCAGAGATAGAATGTCTGTATCTCCTAGTGTTTGTGCCAAAATAGCCTCTGTATCCATTTGTACCCAACCAAAGGAGCTCTTTCTATGCTGCTATTTATTTATTTGAAATTATCTGAAATCTTGAGGCAACTTACATAATAAAGACTAAAAACTAATGGGTTTTAAAGTTGATTCATGTATGATTCTTATCCATTATGAGGACAAGAAATTTTTTAAAGGAAAAAGACATCAAGGATTTATGTAAGATAGTAGTTGCATTTTCTGTTTGCATTGTTTTACTAAAGCACATAATAAATGGTGGATTTAAATTTAATAACACTTCTAACTTTACTATCACATCAGCATCTACATATATTTGAAAAATATTAGTACATATATGTGCACATTTTTATATACACTATCTATTTGGCATGCTTAGGAGATATTTGGCTAGATGAACTCTTGGTAATTTCACAGCTTCTCCTACCCCAAGAGGATTGTGGCCCACAGGATGGACACTGTAGGTCCAAGTAAGAGCACAATGGTCAACTCCTCCCTACCCCATCTTCCCTCCATCAAAAGAATAAGCTACCAGGCATTTGTTTGGGGCTATGTTAAAGGGGTCAAATGCTAAAGGAAAAAAAAGAAAAATTTAAAGCAGTGGCCCAAAGAAAATGTGGCTGAAGGGGAAGATTGTAGCCAGAATGCTTAGATATTACAAGAGAAGATTTTTGCACTCTTCAGAGACTTGCTTTTCTCTATTGGGAAAACTATATTTCCTTTTCCCTAGACTAGCCCAGTTCTGTTATTCAGTGATTCCAAAAGAGTTGGTGGACCTTTATTTTCTGGTATCAATGAGATGGATATGACTTTTCTTTCTATGGTGAAGATCATGGCAACAGCCACTTCTGGAATCTAGATGACTCTCTTCTCTTGAGTTATCACTTAGTGGCTGGGGCTGAAACCACATAGCTGCTGCTTGGATAGAGAACAATGTCATATGATTGACATTGCAGAAGAGGTACTTTTAATTTACTCACTCAATATCTGTAGAGCAACTTTAGTGCCAAGAATTGTATTAGGTCATGGAAATTTGAAGTAAAACACCGTGGCAACTGCCCCAAGAAACCCAAAGTCTAGTGGGGCATGGATGTGAAACAAGCAATTACAATCACATGGAAGATTTTAATAAAGATATATACAAAATGCTGTGAGCCCATAGAAGGAATCTCACAAATTATTCCATCTAAGGGTGATACTGCCAAAGTTAAAAATTAAATATAAAGAAATAATTATCTGCCATTCCAGGTCTCTTTTTAGGATATGTGAGTGACAGGAACTGCCTTTTGGCTCACATATATTCTCTTGAATTGAAAGTTGAGTTTATGCTTTTGCTGAATATTAAGGAGGAAAAGCATTTCTGAGTTACACCAGTGACTCTTTGGGACTTAAGTTGTCTTCATTACAACAGACTGGGAGAAAATATTAACAAATATATTATATTATATCCAGAAAACATAAAGAACTCTCAAAACTCAGAAATAAGAAAATAAACAATCCCATAAAAATGGGCAAAATATTGGAATGGACATTTCGCCAAAGAACACAATGGACGGCAAATAGGCCATGAAAAATGCTCACCAGAATGAGTCCTTAGACAAATGCAAGTTAAAACCACAAGATACCCTTATACACCTATTAGAATGAAATAAAACAGATCAACTATCCCATGAATTGGTGAGGATATAGAAAAATGGAAACTCTTATGCACTTCAGTTTTTGGAACTGAAGATGCATGAATTGAGAGGTGTTAGAGCAAATCCAACGCAAGAGGTCCTTCAATAAGGGAAACCCTGTCTGGAGCCTGCCTTATCATATATGGACAAATCTCTGCCTAACCAATTTCAACCATGCTAAATCAACCTTCCCCATAGCAACATCCACAACACCCACCTGCTATATCAACAATAACTCCCTTAGCCCTCAAATCAAAGAGACAGTTTGAGCCTTACCTCTTGTCTCTTTTCCAGTTGACTTCGCAATAAAGCTCTTGCTTTTCTCAAAGTTGAGATGTTATAGAATTGACTCCTGTGCACATGTCTTAGTGTGCCCTTGCTTGGCAACAAAATGGTGCAACCACTTTGGAAAATAATTTGGCAATTTCTTAAAAAGTTAAACATATACCTACAATATAATCCATTTACTCTACTCTTAACAGTTACCCATGGAAATGAAAACATGTCACTATAAAAATGTATACAAAAGTGTTCTTAGTCGTTTTATTTGCAACAACCCAAACCTGGAACCAATACAAATGCTCATCAGCAGGTGAACAGAAAAATAAACTGTGGTATATTCATATACTGGGATATTGCTCAGCAATAAAAAAGAATGAAATATTGATACATGTTAAAACAGAAACATAGATGAATCTCAGAATAATTATGTAGAGTAGAACAAGCCAGAATAAAAGAGTGCATGTGGTATAATTCCATTTATGTACAATTCTAGAAAACAAAACTAACTTATACTGACAAAAAGCAGATATTTGTGCAAAGCATTTTATTTATGCCCTCTAACTTGCATGCTTGGGAAACATTTTGCTCCTTGGACCCTAAGGACCAGAATGGGGAAGCAGGGTGGAGTGGGAGAGAGGGATTAAAAAGGGGACATATTTGGGGATGATGAATGTGTTTATTATCTTATTTGTGATCACCAGTAAATACATATGCCAAAATGTTATCAAATTGTATCCTTTAAATATGTGCAGTATATTCTATGTCAATTATAACTCACTGTAACTGTTTTAAAATAATGCAATACTAATTCTTCTAAATAGGAAGTAAACAAAAAAGATTTCATAGAAGAGAATAGATGCATTTTTCTTTGCTGCACATCTGTTTTCAGTCTAATCTCTCAATGGCATTACATCACTGCAATTGGTGAAAGTGGTCAATCAGAATTATTGACATGTAGGAGGGTAAATCATAGATTAATATATTTCTTAACGGAAGCCTGTACCGTCTTTGGCTGCCTGGGAAATTTATTTTTGTGGAAGCTTTCATTGCACTCAATACATCAGAGATTAGACGCCTTAGCTACCTTTTATTTAAAACATGTTTGCTTAAATTACAACAAGTTATTTTACAGCTAGACATATGAATGCCATGTGCTAAGTAAATTGTACATTATGTAGAAAGTGTTTAAAAATACCCTGAAGTTGTAGAAATATGAGATGCATATAGAGAATGATAATTTAAGCAGTCCCAGTCATCTTGCTGATGTTAAACTGAGCTTTCTGTAGTTCCTGTAGCAGAAGAAATGTATGTCTTGAATGTGTTTTAAATATATGCCAAAACTAACCCTTTTAAGGGCATCATTGCATCGATTATTTCAAACAGTTTGTCAAACTTAGATATGTTCCAGGGAGGGAAGGGGAATCTTGACTGCATCACTTAGTATATTTTATAATGTCATTTTTGAGGATTCATGTTTACTTTGACTGTCTGTCCCACTGTACCCAAAATATGAATAAATAAAGATGAATGTTTGGTTTCTATGCCCTTTTTACTATACTGTGTTGAATTAATGTTAAAGCTAATATAGTTGGATACAAGTCATATCCCCCAATTATCACTTTGTTAATTTGATAATTGCTAAATACTGATCTTAATGAAATTAACACTCCTGTTATCCGAAACCATAAAATGCTCCTGATATAAAACAGTTCCACCATAAATCAAAGAAAAATGATATGGTCACACATATTAACATGTAAGGTGGTGAACAAATTTAGTTGAATTACATGACACTGCCAGCTCTGTACAGAAAACTAATTTTTTTGTAAAGTCTTAACTTCCAAGCTCTTTACTTGAACAAGAAGATTTAATTTATTTGTTATTTTTATGAAGCATTTTTATGTTTGGAAAAAGTGCTACTTGTTTGCACATGCTGGTTATGTGGCATTCTTACATGATTTCATGCTTTGCTGATGGAAAATTAGACCCTTGTGTATTATAAAAGAATAGAAGATAGCTATAGAATCAGGATGCAATTGCCTCAGGACATTCTGTTGACAGCTAGAAATATATACAGACAAAGCAATGTCACTGGATGCTAATGTGAACTATACACGCTGATGAGTACTGTAAATCCCTCTAAAAGGAGAAGCCAAACCCTTTTATTGAACAGGGTTTTACCTTAAACTTTGTCTATGAAGGTAATTTCTACACTTTTGTAGAATGAAACCATAATGAATATTTTATAATTACATTATGCCCATGAATTCATAAATTCGATCTTAGGGGCTGATATATCCAGATAAAGCCACATATAGATATGAGGTAATTCACTTCTGTTATTTATGTATTAGGCTAATAATATGGTGTCTTTCATGCATACTGAAAATGAATCATTCATTTCCTGGATTAGTTTGTACCATGTAAGTCCTTACATAATAATTTCCTTGTCTGTTGGAAGTTTTCAATTTTCTCCAGTGTGAAATTCAATGAGAGTTATACTGTAATTTACCTAACAATAATATGTACAAGTAATAATATCTCTAATACTACCTTATAGGAAATTCTAGTAAGGGCTGTCAAAACAGCCCTAGAAGCTACTGTGTCTCTGTTGGTCTTTTTTATCCTTCCAAGTCATCTTTAATAACCATCACAAATACTCAGTCGTGCAAACCTCAGTGCAGAGGTGTGAATCAGAGGCCAGTGAGCCAAATTCTGAAAGGATTACCTTGTTTCGTTCCCATGTGAAACTATTTACCTTACATTTCAGAAAGTATCTTGTTGTCTAACCACACGGAGGGGGGATAAATTGATTTTGACTGCTTCGGTCCTACTTCCAGAGCCCTGTTATACTTTATAACTCGTCGTTGAAATATTGGAAGTAAGAAAAAATGTACAGTAGTCAAGTGCAGATGTCTTCTCTGGTGATGTGAATGTTCTTGGGTTTGGCACCCGGAGCAATTTTCCATTACCATGCAGCTGTAACGTGAGTGGAAACATTTTCTTTAGCCAAACAACTGTGTAGGCAGGCTGTGTTTAGTGTTCTGGAAAAACAAAACAAAGTACTTCCTTGTTTCTTCTAATTGTCACACTCTGAAATGAACTATAAGTGAAACCTGGTATGTAGAAACGTCAGAATTATTTGATTTTCTTATAGCAACTGCTTGTTGGTAGTCTGTACATAAAAGCAGTATTCTGCTGGGTTTGAGAAACAACTGAAAAGCGTATCAAATAGTCCTTGAAAATCATGGCAATTATTTACAGCAAAAAAGACCCTGGCCGAGAAATCCTGATGTCAGTATATGGCTTTGGAATTTTTTTTGGGTGGTGAGTAAACCACATGAAGTAGGAGCAATCCTTCAAAAGAAACGTCCTTTATTGCTATCCTGGGCTTACCCCAGTTTATAAGACTGCTGTTTATACCTGCGGGGACACAAAGTAAGCAAAATGAACAATGGACCACAAAACACCCTGGGATATAGATCAGAAAGCCTAGGGAACTTTATTTTCCATTTTAAATCAAATGACACACTAAAATAGAATAAGGCCTTAACATACAAAACATGCACAAAATGACACAGTGAAGTGCCTAGAAGTAAATAAAGTTCATATAATTTGTTGCTGTTCAAATAAACTGCCTTTTCTAGACCAATCCAACAAGTAATCTATCCAGATCTAAAATGGGGAAACACTTTTATTGAGATGAAAATGACATTGTATACAACCAAGCTAGAAGGAACCAGACCCAATAACAGCCAGGTAAAGTGATTTACTTTAAAAAAATTTTCACACAGAAGGAACACATTTGAAAACAAAAATGAAAGAAAGGTGACACGGATGGGTTAACACATTACCACTCAAATTCATCAGCACTATTGTTTTTAATATGATGAGTCTGTTAAACAAACTCACCTGGAGAAGAACGAACTTTTCAAGTTTCTCCAAGTTGCACCTTCTTTCTCTGATGTCCAGGTCTTATCACAATTATTGCTCTCACCCCATATCTTGCTTCCCCAACCCTTATCCCAATTTATTATATTGTTCCTGCTTAATTTTCCTAAAATAGTGCATTATTATGTCAACCTTGTTAAAAGCATCCCCATTATCTCCAGGCCAAAGTAAAATCACATAACCTAGAGGTCAGAAGCCCTCCACCATCAAGCAAAAATATTCTCATTAAAATCCCTCTTTTCGTCCTTATATTGTTTCACTGACTGAAGGGCAAAGCATTATTCTTCCTTTCAAGATTTTGACTAAGCCATTCCTTTCTTTGAATTGCCTTCTGTCCTCTCTGCCTAGAAAAACTGAACTCATTCATTCAATTCACTCAACAAATAGATATTGAGCACACATTGTGTCAGGCCCCAAGTGAGGTAAACGAGATACAGAAAATACAGAGCAAAACCAACAAGGTCTCTGCTCTCACAGAACTCGTGTTCTGATGAGTAATCTGAGGAGAGCAGACATACTACTACTAATAAAAATGGAAAGTAATAAGTGCTGCCAGGGAAATAAAATCTGTTTTGGGGGATTCCAAGAGTAGCCAGATCAATCTTGTGAGGGAAAAGTCCATGTTTTGCTTTTATAACTAACATCCATCTCTTCTGTCAATATCACGCAGTTGATCAAGTTTCAGGGTGGGCGGGGAAAGGGTTAACTTACATGCAAATGATGGGTCATGTTACACACCTGGTTATTAAAAGCCACTGTGGAGGTAATCTGTTAAATATGTTTATAAGATGCAAAATTCTGCCTAATCTGTTCGTTGTGTGACTCTTAGTCTCATGGCTCTCTCTAGATATATATTGTCAATGAAGTATTTTCATGAATACTCTTTATGCCCATTAAAATATTAGAAAAATAAACCGCTTTAGTGAAGGGAAGTGAGTCAGAGAGCTTACCAAAATTTTTTGCTGCTAATTTCCTGTATAGCTGTTATCTATGTGATGTTTCTATGCTTTATATATTTCATTCAAGATAGATAATTGTCAAGATCATTTCGGGGATCCCAGAATAATGAGTGGTTCATGTTCCTATAAAGATATCTGAATAATATAAAGCAAAATTTGAGAGAAGTAAAGGGAAAGTTGAGAAAGCCACAATCATAATGTGAGATTTTAGCATATCTCTCTCAGTAACAGATAGAACATGTAGACAAGAACAAACCAACCACAAAATCAGTATGGCTGAAGAAGATTTAACAACATGATTTAAAAATTCACCTAAATGACACATATAGTACAATATACTCAACAACTATAAAATATACATTATGTAAATATATTCATGGCAGATTTATCAAAATTGATTATATGCTAAGCCATAAAGCAAGTTTCGACAAACTTCAAAAGGTTTAAACCATAGCAAGTATGTTCTGGAACTACAGTGGAATTAAGCTAGAAATCAGTAACAAAAGATATCTAGAAAATCCCCATGTAAATAAAAATCGCAAAATATACTTCTAAATAACCTAAGGTACAAAGAAGAAATCATCAAATAGAAAGCAGATAAATGGTTTGAACTGAATGAAAATGAAAACATTACTTATAAAAATTTGTGAGGTGCCGATAAAATTATGCTAACAGAAAATTTTAGTCTTAAATGCATGTATTAGAAAAAATGAAAGGCTGAAAGTCAAAAATCTGAACAATCATTTGAAGAAATTAGAAAAAAATAATAAATTAAATATAACAAAGGTACTAAGAAAGAAATAATAAAGATACACACACAATAGAGAGGTTTAACTAAGTCAAACACTGGATCTTTGAAAAGAATAATGAAATTGATTTCTGGGGATGGTCATCAGGATAAGACTGAAAGAGTCAATATGAGGGAAGAAAAGCAGTACTTCACTATCAATCATCAGGTCATGCAGACATTAAGAAGATTTTAAATGGGGAGCAGGTATAGCTCAGTGGTTGAGTGTGTGCTTTGCATGTATGAGGTCCCAGGTTCAGTCCCCAGTACCTCCTAAAAAATATATAAATAAAATAAAAAATAAAAGATTTTAAGTGACTGGATGAATGAATTTATGCCAACCAAATTTTTTAAAAATTAGATGAAATTCAGCAATTCCAAATTGACACAAGAAGAAATAAAAATCTGAAAAGTCATATAAAAATTAAATAAATGGAATACTTATCTAACAAACCAGAAATAAAAAAATACAAGACAAGATGACTTCTTTGGTGAGTTTTTTCATACATTTAAGATGAAATAATAGCAGCCTTAACACTTTTCTAGAAAGAAGAAAAAGATGAAACAAATTAAAGAGTGTTTAAGAGAACCTTAAATAAACGAAGAGTTTCTAAAAATACCATACAAGTGTTAATATTCTCCAAATTGGTGTACTAATTCAATATAATTTCAATTAAAATCCCAGCTTGGATTTTCATGGAAATTGAGAAACAAATTTAAATGTATATGGAAATGCTAAGTGCCAAGAGTAGCCAAGGCACAATATACCATTAATAAAAAATGAAAAGGGAAATATCATTATAAACCCTATATATATTAAAATAAGAAAATATTATAAATACTTTATGCTAATAAATTTGAAAACTTAGACAAAATAGATAAAACCCTGGGGGAAAACATACAAAATCTCAGATATGAGGTATATGAATATTCCTGTATCTATTAAAATTTTGGATATGAAAATAAAAATCTTCCCACAGAGACATATCCAAGTCCAGCTGGCTATGCCAAGAAATTCTTCCATATATTGAAGGGAGAAATTGTACCAATTTTGCATATGCTTTTCTAGATTACTGAAAAAGATGGAATACATCCCAATTTGTTTTATGAGTCCAGCATAGCTATTGTACAAAACCTGAAAGGACACTAAAATAAAGTATGGTAATTGGTCAATTTTTCTCATGAACCTAGATGTTATAATTCTAAGCAAAATATTTATGAATCAAACATAGTAAGATATATCATCAAGACCAAGTAGGGTTTGCAATAGAAATTCATAATTGGATTAAGATTAAATGAAAAAATAGTCCAATATACCTAATTAATATAATAAAAGAGAAATATAATTTTACTGTGTCAATGGATGTGGAGGAAGTGCTCAATAAAATGTAACCCTCATTTAAAGGTTAAAAAAATCAACATGGAGAAAAGTAGGAATAGAGAACAAACTGTATAATTTCAATCTTTTTAAATTTCTTGAGATGTGTTTTATGTGTCAAAATTTTGATTACCTTTGTTAAGGGTCTATGTACACTTGAAAAGTGAAAGTAATATGTTGTTGGGTGGAGTAGTCTATAAATGGCCAATTAGGTCAAGTTAATTGATAGTGTTGTTTAGGTTTTCAAATCTTTATTGATTTTTCTTCTACTTGTTCTGTCAGTTCCTAAGAGGGTAGTGTTGAAATCACCAAGTATAACTAGATTTATATATATCTCCTTTTGGTTGTGTTAGTTTGGCTTTATATATTTCAAAGTTATGTTATTAGTGGCATATAAATATAGCATTTTTGTTTTCTTGATACATAGACCCCTTTATTTGTTGTATTTTGTTATTAAGTCTACATTTTCTGATATTCATATGGCTACTACAGATTTCTTGTGATTAGTATTTGATGGTACATTCTTTTCAATTTTTTTACTTTTACCCATCTGTGTTTTTACATTACAAGTGAGATGCTTATAAGGTTAATACAATTAGCTTTTGCAGTGTGATTCAATCTCTGCCTTTTAAAGAAGGTATTTAGGAAATTTGTATTTAATATAATCAGATATGGTTGAATTTAAATGCAGTATCTTGCCATTTTTTTCTTATTTGTCCTCTCTGTTTTTTTTTTCTTCCTTCTTTTCTATTTTCCTTTGTATTAATTGAATTTTTTTTTTTAATTTTGTTTTAGAGCCACTATTGGCTTATTAGCTATATATTTTTTCATTAGTAGCTCTGGAATTAATAAAATTAATCTTAGACTTACCACAGTATTCAAATAATATATTCCTTCATTTATAATGTGAGAAACTTAAAACAGTATACTTCTATTTCCCCCTCCTGTCTTTTGTGCTATTATTATCAAATATTTTACTTCTTTCTATATCATAAACCCCAAACACATTTTTTACTGTAAACAGTGAATTAACTTTTAAAGACATTTTTAAAATAAGAAAAATAGCTTGTATATTTATCAGTCTACTAGATCTAGTGCTTTTCTATTTTGTAAATCCTTATTTCAGTTTGATATTTTCCTTCTTGAAGAATTTGATTTAATATTTCTTGCACTTCAAGTCTGATGGTGATGAATTCTTTCTGTATTTATTTGTTGGAAAAAGTCTTTTACTTGCTGTTTACTTTTGAAATATAATTTTGTTAGATTTAGAATTCTAAGGTGACTTTTTTTTCTTTGAGCAGTTTAAAGATGTTATCCCATTGCATTCTGTGTTTTATGGTTTCTGTCAAGAAGTCTGCTGTAATTCTTATCTGTGATTCATTGTATATATGTCTTTTTCTCTAACTACTTTAAAGATTTTCTCTTTACTGTTTCAAACTACTTTGATTATGATGAGTCAGCATGTAATTTCCTTTGTCATTATTATATTTCAGGTTCATTTAGCATTCTGGATCTATTTATTCTTTATTTTAGTAAAATTCAGAAAAATTTCAGCCATTATCCTGTCAAATATTTATTTTGTAACTTGCTCTCCATTTCTGGGACTCCCAATATACAAACATTAGACCACTTGTGGATTCCACAGATCGTTGAAACTTTATGCATTTTTCCAACCTGTTTTCTCTTTATGGTTCATTTTTATAGCTTTTCCTGCTATGCCTTCAATTCCATGGTCTTCACTACTGCAATGTTAAATCTGCTCTTAATAGCATTCTGTGAAATTTTCATTTCAGATATTATATCTTTCAACCATAAAATTCCATTTGTTGCTTTTTTATATTCTATGTTTCATTCCTCATTATGTTCATGTTTGCCTTAATTTCTTGGGCATATTAAGTATATTGTAATGGTTCTTTCAATGTCCTTGTTTTCTAATTTCATCATCTCATTCTTTTCTGGGTCCATTTCTAATGATTGATTTTACTCCTGAATTGACAAATACTATTCTGCTTTTTTGTACATAGAGTAAATTTTAATTGGATTCTGGGTATTATAAATTTATAATATGAGTGCTAGATTTTGTTGAAATTCTTTATAGAGCAAGGTCTTTGTTCTGGCTGGTCATTAACCTATTTTCAGAATAATTTGACTCTTTCCAAATTATTTTTTAAGGTTTCTGGAGATATATCTACAGTAGCTTTTTTTCTAGAGTTAGTTTATATTATTTCTGAATCTCTACTAAATGTCCTATACTTTCAACCAGGTCTTCTCACCCTGGCTTACTGGGATGCAAATGGTTCCCTTGTGTGATATCTGGGGATCGTTTGTCTTATAGCTCCCCAGTTATTGTTCTTTTGCCCAGATTTTGTTCTTTGCTTGGCCTTGCTAAGCTTCATCCCTTGCATGTACAGCTTGGTAATCATATGAAGACTCAAGAGAACCTATTTACAGATTCTTGCAACTCTTTCTCTACATAGCTCTATCCTCTTTGATATTCTGTTCCACCATTTCTAGCTAGCTTATATTCCTTGGAATCCAGTTGTCTTCTCAAAATCAGAGGGAACACTGGACTTTGTCTGTTTTCTCTCCCCTAAAACAGGATTTGACAATTTCCTCAAGGCAGAAAACTGGTTCCATCATAGAGTTCATCTCATTTGTTTTTTCAGAGGTCTTAAAACTACACTGCCTGCCTCTTAGATGAATTTGTTGCTTCATATATATTTCGTTCTTTTCAGTTGTTTTATGATGTCAATAAGTTAGAATTCTTTTAGTTTTCAAGGCTGAAAGTAGAAGTCCAGAAATACATTTTTAAAACTCTTGTTATGTATGGAAAATTAACCTGTGAAGAACTTTTCTCTTCCTCAAAAGTTATCTACTAGAGATTTCCTGGAAGATGGTGGACTAGGAAGACATGGGACTCTCTTCTCCTCCAGAAAAATAGCTAGAGGACAGGCTGAAATGTCCTGGAAAAAGATCTAGGGTCTAGGACACCAGGTGAAGGCTGGACACCACCCAGAAGAGAGAGGGTCAAAGGAGGGGAATTGTGATGGCAAAACTGTGAATTGAAACCAATAGCTGCTACTGCTGGCATCTCCCCCCCACACTACTTTAGTGTTCTCAGGCCTCTGAGCTGGCTACAGACAAAGAGGGTTCCTGGGATCCACTAACCCAGGAAAGGGGAGAGAGAGGGACACAGCCTAAGGCTGACTCATCTTCTGACACACAAATTTGGTCTGCTGTGTCCCACAAGCCCTTCCAGGCCAGGTGGAGCTGTGCCATTGTTTGACTTGATAGCCGGCAAGGGACTAAATAGATACAACACTTCTCTACTAACCAGGACTGATTGTTGAGGATACAGAAGGGAGTAGAATTATTTCCTACCCAGGAAAAGGGAGGGGGTTGCCAGCAAAAGTTGGAGAACTGTCTTTGAGAAAGTTTGAATTACAAGGCTCTTAGCCTCCAGGCAGGACCCTCTATCACACTGATCCAGTCTGTGTTTCAGCAAACCGACTCTGACCAGGCATTGAACTGAGAGGACTGTCAAAGAGTGTCATCTGCTGGCAGACCAAGGAAGTGCATGTGAGAAAAGTAAAAATAAGAGAAGCTTTTTCTGGCCTTTATAGCCTCCCTCCCCAAGATCCTAGGAAGTGGATCTGCAAGCCATTACTGTGTCCAGACCCCAGTTTTGGGCAATGGACGGGGGCAATCCTAGTGATCCAGATCAAACCAAGAATCAAAGAGCAGCAGTAACACAGCCTGCCACCACTAAATCCCTACAAAAAAGAAAGAAATTGAGCATCTGAGTAAACTACCATCCTATTTAGATGCCTAGACATCAGCAAAAAATTACAAGCCAAACTAAGAAAATGGAAGAGACAGTCCAAGAAAAGGAATATATCAAAGCCCCCAGAATAGACACAAGATTTGAGACGACTAGTTAATAAGATGCACACACATTTCCAAAATCAAATTTATGAGTTGAAAGGCAATAAGGCTAAAGAGATAAATGGCATCAAGGAGACATTAAATAAGCACAAAGAAGAATTTGAAATCCTGAACAGAAAAGTAACAGAACTCATGGGAATGAAAGACACAATAGGTGAGATCAAAAACACATTAGAGGGAAGCAGATGTGACTTAAGTGATTGGGCATCAGACTACCATATGGGAGGACCTGGGTTCTATCCCCAGGCCCATGCAGCGAACCATGCAGCAAGATGATGACACAACAAAAAAGAGAGATGCAGGGGAGAGTCAAGGGGAAACGTGCCAGAAACCAGGAACTGAGGTGGCACAAGTGACAGGGTGCCTCTCTCCCACATCGGAGGTTGCTAGGATCAAATCCCTGTGAAGCCTGGAGAATGAGAAGAGAAGGCAAAAAACAGACACAGAGGATCACCCAGCAAATGGACACAGACAGCAAGTGGAGGGAGGGGGGGATTCTGTAAGGAATAAATGAGCAACTACAATAAACTAAGGTTTTCAAAAAAATGCATTAGACGTATACAACAGCAGACTCAAAATGATAGAAGAAAGAATAAGTGATACCAAAGACAGAACAGCTGAAATTGAAGAGAGACAAAAACAGAGAGAGAAAAGAATGGAAAAAACTAAGCAGGGCCTCAGGGAGTTGAATGACAACACCAAACACAACAACATACATGTCATGGGAGTTCCAGAAAGAGAAGATAAGGGAAAAGGAGCAGAAAGAGTTTTTAGGAAATAATAGCTGAAATTTTCCCAACTCTCACAAAAGAAATGAACTTAAATGTCCAAGAAGTGCATCATACCCCAATCAGAATAAATCTGAATAGACCTACTGCAAGACACATGCTACTAAGAATGTCAAATGTCAAAGATAAAGAGAAAATTCTGAGAGCAGCAAGGGAGAAACAAACCATAACATAAAAGGGATGCCCAGTAAGACTTGCTGTGAATTTTTCATCAGAAACCATGGAGGCAAGATGACAGTGGTATGATACAGTTAGGGTACTGAAAGAGAAAAACTGCCAGCTGAGAATTCTTTATCCAGCAAAATTGTCCTTCAAATCTGAAGGTGAGTGTAAAATATTCACAAACAAACAGAAACTAAGAGAGTTCATGAAAAAGAATCTAACTTTGCAGGACATATTAAAGGAAACCTTAGATCCTGAAAGAAAAGGACAGAAGAGAGAGGCTTGGAGGAGAGTATAGAAGAAAGGATAGCAGAAAAGATAAACAAAAGAGTAAAAGCACAGATGAAAATAAGATTTGGCATATGAAAACCAAAGAATACAATGGTGCAAGTAAATAATGCATTTACAGTAATATCATTGAATGTGAATAGATTAAACTCCCCAATCAAAAGATATAGGCTGACAGAATGGATTAAAAAAACATGAGTCATCCATATGCTGCCTACAAAAGACTCACCTTAAACCCAGGGGTAAAAACTGGCTGAAAGTGAAAGATTGGAAAAAGGTACTCCACACAAATAGTAACCGAAGAAGAGCAGGGGTAGCTATCCTAATATTGGACAAAACAGATGTTAAATGCAAAAAAGTTGTAAGAGATACAAAAGGCCATTATGTATTAATAAAAGGGACAATCCACCAGGAAGATGTAACAGTTAAATATCTATGCACTTAACAGGGGTACTCCAAAATACATGAGACAAACTCTGGAAAAACTGAATGGAGAAACAGACATCTCTACAATAACCACTGGCAACTTCAACACACCACTCATATCATTAGATAGAACTACAAGACAGAAGATCAATAAGGAAACAGAGAACTTGAACAAAATGATAAACGAGTTAGAACTAACAGACATATACAGAATGTTGCATCCAAACTCTGTGAGTTATACATTCTTCTCAAGTGCCCATGAATCTTTCTCTAGGAGAGACCACATGTTAGGGCACAATTCAGCTCTTAATAAATATAAAAAGATTGAAATTATACAAAGCACCTTCTCAGATCATAGTGGAATGAAACTAGAAATCAATAATCAACAGGAAAAAGTAAATTTGCAAATGTGTGGAGGTCAAGCAACACAGTCCTAAACAATCAGTGGGTCAAAGAAGAAATTGCAAGTGAAACCAGTAAGTAAATTGAGACATGAAAATGAGAACATAATTTATCAAAAGTTATGGGATACAGCAAAGGCAGTCTTGAGAGGGAAATTTATAGTCCTATATGCCTATATTAAAAATTAAGAAAGAGCTAAACTCAAAGATTTCACTGAACAACTAGAGAAACTAGAAAAAGAATAGCAAACCAATCCCAAAACAAGCAGAAGAAAATAAATAATAAAGATTAGAGCAGAAATAAATAAAATTGAGAACAAAAAACAATAGAGAAAATCAATAAAACCAAAAGCTGCTTCTTTGAGAAGATCAAAAAATTGACAAAACCCTAGCTAGACTAACAAAGAGAAAAGGGAGAAGATACAAATAAATACAATTAGAAAGGAAAGGGGGGAAGTCACGACTGACCCCACAGAAATGAAAAGGATCCTAAGAGGATATTATGTGAAACTGTGTGCCAGCAAACTAGACAAACTAGATGTAACAGACAAATTCCTAGAAATGCACAAACAACCTACATTGACATTACAAGAAATACAAGAACTTAACAAACCACATTTAAAGAGATTGACTCTGTCATCAAATATCTACCAATAAAGAAAAGTCCAAGACCAGATGGCTTCACAGGTGAATTCTACCAAGCATTTTGAAAAGAATTAACACCAATCCTGTTTAAACTCTTCCCAAAAATTGAAGAGGAGAAAAAATTATCCAACGCATTTTATGAAGCCAGCATCACACTAATAACAAAACCAGATAAAGACATTTCAAGAAAAGAAAAATACAGACCAATCTCTCTAATGAACATAAATGCAAAAATTCTCAACAAAATACCTGCAAATCGAATATCCAACAACTTATCAAAAGGCTTCCATATTATGACCAAGTGTGATTTATTCCTGGTATGCAAAACTGGTTCAACATAAGAAAATCAATCAACATAATATACTACATTAACAAATTGAAGGAAGAAAACCACAGGATAATCTCAATCAAAGCAGAAAAAGCATTCAACAAAATCCAGCATCCTTTCTTGATAAAAACACTTCAAAAGATAGGAATAGAAGGGAAATTCCTCAATATGATAACAGGCATATATGAAAAACCCACAGCCACCATCATACTCAATGGGGAAAGGTTGACAGCTTTCCCTTTAAGATCAGGAACAAGACAAGGATGCCCACTGTCACCATGGTTATTCAACATTGTACTAGAAGTTCTAACTAGAGCAATTAGATGAGAAAACAAAATTAAAGGCATCGAAATAGGGAAAGAGAGAATAAAACTCTCACTATTGTGGATGACATGATCCTATATTTAGAAAATTCTGAAATGTCTACAACAAAGTTACTTGAACTAATAAATGAGTTCAGCAAAGGGGCAGGATACAAGATCAACACGCAAAAATCAGTAATGTTTTTGTACACTAGTATTGAAAAATCTGAGGAGGAAATCAGGGAAAAAATTATGTTTACAATAGCAACAAAAAGACTCAAATACCTAGGAATCAATTTAACCAAAGAAGAACAGGACCTATATGCAGAAAACTACAAAACAATGTTAAAAGAAATTTTAAAAAATCCTAAACAAATGGAAAGACATTCTTTGTTCATGGATTGGAAGACTAAATATCGTGAAGTCAGTCCTACCAAATTGATTTATAGATTCAATGCAATACCAATCAAAATTCCAACAGCCAACTCTACAGAAATAGAAAAGGCAATTACCAAATTCACTTGGAAGGGAAAGTTACCCAAATAGCCAAAATCACTAAAAATAAGGGTGACATGGGAGGAATTTCACTGCCTGACCTTGAAACATATTACAAAGCTACAGTGGTGAAAACAGAATGGTACTGTTATAAAGATAGACATATCAATCAGTGGAATAGAATTGAGAGTCCAGAAATAAACCCTCACCTCTATGGTCACTTGATTTATGACAAAACTACCAAGTCCATGTTAATGGGACAAAACAGTCTCTTCAACAAATGGTGCTGCGAGAACTGGATATCTATAGTCAAAAGAAAGAAAGAGGACCCGTATCTCACTCCTTATACAAAAATCAACTCAAAATGGATCAAAGACCTAAATATAAAACTACTAGAAGAAAATGTAGGGA
>JAQZBX010021035.1:0-27127 GCA_029593785.1 Cabassous unicinctus
AAAAAAAAAAAAAAAAAAAAAGAGCCTGAGAGAGGGCATGAAGGCAGTGGCAGACCCGTCTCATGATTCCCAGTTAGGCCCTATGTGGGTTGGAAAGATGGAGCTGTGCTGTCCAGTAAGGAAGCCACTAGTCTTGTGGGGCCATCTGAATTTAAATGAACTAAAATTAAGTAAAATGAAACATTCAGTCCTCGGTCACCCTAGCTATATTCCAGATGTTTGATATCCATATGTGGTAGTGGCTATCATATTGAACAGTACAGATATAGAACATTTCCACCACCGCAGAAAGTTCTGTCAGACAGAGTGCGATGGAGCGAGCAATTTCTTCCTGATATTTAACCCTAATATCAAAAAAAAAAAAAAAAAAAAAAAAAAAAAATCAGAGGAAGAGCATAGTGAGAAGAGAATTCAAATAGCTATGGCTCAGTTTGCCCAGGGCCCAGAGTTTGAGTGGGCCATGATCCTCCTTAGCAGACCCTGCCCCCTTCCTGAATTCTGGCCTCAGCCTCCTCATAGGCCTGGGCTGGTACCTTCTCCTGTCATTTACACATTTCACAAGTAGTCAGTCACTGCACCCCTGCTAGGTGTCAGGCACAGAGCTTGGTGCTGAACATGTGGCAGAGAATGGGATGTTGTCCTATGGGAGATTGATGCTCATACCGTAACAATACATTGAGGTTAAGGCTTTGAGGAAGTGACATCTAACCTAAGACTTGAAAAATGAGTAGGAGTTAGCCGGGTGACAGTGGGGGTCGGGGGTGGGAAGGGAAAAATATTCCAGAAAGGGAGAATGGCCTGTACAAACCAAGGGAGAGTATGTTCTAGGAATCAGATTTAGAACTACAGAAGAGGGAAGAGGCTGGAGTCAAGGGCGAGGCCTACTCTGAGGGGATTTGTGAGCTGGCAGTGGTAGGGAGGGGGCATGGGAGGTACACCTTTGGCTCCTGGGCACTTAGACCTGAAAGTTGGATGAGGAGACAGGTGACTGGCTGGGAAGTGCCAGTCTGTACCCCATTTGGTTGGTGAGTGGGAAACAACAAAGAGTCCTTTGTGATCATCAAAATCACAGCTATGCACTTGACAAAGGTGATCTGATTTAATCCTCACCAAAATTCCATGGGGTAGGTATTTTTATTCCAATTATTTAAATGAGAAGACTGGGGTCCAGAGAAGTTAAATAGCATCCCTGAGTGATGGTGAAGCTGTGCCTCAAGTCCAAGCCCGATCAACTGAGCCTACGGCCGGGGCTCTTGGTCCTTTCACTCTCTATCTCCTGCCTGCTCTCCGGATCCTCTTCCATATGCACCCTATGCTCTGGGCACCTTAATTTGTTGACTGATTCCTGACCTTGCACCTGCATGCCTCTGTGCGTCTCACATGCTGTTCCTTCTACCAGCCCTACTCTGCCCCCCTTCTCTGGTAAAATCCAACTTGTCAGCTGAGCAGTCCCCTCTCTGGGGGACCTGCCTTGGGTCTCTCAGATTAGGTTATGCCCTCACCCTTCTTCTCCCTCAGCCCCCTAGGATGCTGCCCTCCAAGATGGGCTGTCTGCTCCTCCAAATGGGTTCTCATGCTGCTGAGGGTACCAGCATGTGTGCCAGTGGGGGTCCAAGGTCACAGGATAAACTTGGAGCACCCATCCTTCTCCATGATATGATCTGGTGGATAAAGCTCAATGACTGTAAGTACACTTAAAACACTAAAAATGCAATGTGAGAAGAATGTAAAGTCTGCATGAATTTTTAAGATAAAATATGGAGACTTCAAGACATTTTCAGGCTCTGCTTTGGGCTGTGCCCCCAGATTCACCTGGGGCGGAATGCAGTCACTTGCCTTTGCTGATGGGTGACTTGCTGGAAAGTGTGGGAAGCTCTAGCCTACAGAAGGTAATGATTTATTTATATTTCTGTCTCCTGCACGAAGTCGGGAGCTCCCAAGGGCAAGGAGTAGATCTGATTCATCTGCGAGTCTCCAGTGCCCCAGCAGAGAACTGAGCATACAGCAGCTGCCCTTTGAATAGTAATAATGATAATAATAGTAACAGTAATAGCTAACATCTATAGCACTTAAGATGTGTCAGGCACTGATCTAAATGCTTGATGTATATTAATTAGTTAATCTTCACAACAACCCTAATATATATATATATATATATTATATATATATAAAATGGATAATAGCTATATATCTATATACACATATATGTATATATATGTATATATCTATATATCTATATCTATTATCTCCATTTTTAAAATGAGGAAACTGAGGCACAGAGAGGCCAAGAGTCTTCTTACTCAAAATCACACAGCTAGTCAGTGGTAGAACCAGGGTATCAACTTAGCTAGTCTGGCTCCAGAGCTCCACTCTCATGCTACACTGCCCCTTTACTGAATGTTTCCTGAATGAATGGATACATAAATCAGTGGACTTGCCCAAGATAATATTTAAGAAGTCTGTGTAATAACAACAAAAAATGCTCAGGCTCCAACATTGAGTGAAAAAAAGCAGTGGTGAAATGTTACATGCAATTTGACTGCAATTATGGATGCATAAGAAAAAGACTGCCAGGAACTATAAATATCCACATTCCCACAGGCAGTATTCTGATTATTTCTTATTTCGTTTCTCTATTCTTGAAATTTTCCACAGTGATGTTGTGTTACTTTTATAATTAAAGAAACTGTCATCCTGATTATAAATCAGAAAATAAGTCTTTATTAGGAAAAAAGAAAGTCTATGGACATATAAATTTCCCTGTAATCCCTCAAATTTTGTTCTCTTATCTTGTGTGTCATCTTTTCACTTCCAAGCATTCTATCTACTTTGTCTGTCTTAACCAAGTCTCTTCTATTCAGAATATAGTAGGGTTTACTTATTTTTTGACACATCAGAGAATCTTTTTTTTTTTTTTTAACAGATGAGCTTATCCCATTTATGCCTATTGATACTAGTTTGATTTTAGTTCTGTCATTTTTATGTCACATTTTATTTTTAATACCTTTTAAAACATCATTTGATATATGATTTTGGTTTTCTTTGCTTTGTATATTTTTCTTTTGAAAATCTGGAAAGCTACTCTTCTATTTTTTTAAATTGTAATAATCTATTTCATTGAATGTAATATATACAAAATATTATCATTTAACATGTCATAAATATAAATATATTAAAGAGATGTTTTCCCTTCTATTTCATACCATGTATTTGCAATCTAATTCTAACACTTAACTGCCCCTCTCAATCCAGACATGTGTCTCATGGTTATTGAATTGGACAGGGTAGATCTAAGTTCTAATATGCACTTTGATTTTTCCACTTAGCCATTTACTTTGGAGCTCAGAATGGTTGTTATCATCATGTACAGACAACCCTCAATCTCTTTCAAGGCTGCGCCGTGCTCCTTTGCATGGATTTTCCATAAGTGATTTAACTACTATGCGCTACGTAGGAGGTATCCAGTCTTTTGATGTTACAAACAGCAGCATTGTGAACATCCTTAGAGATGACTGTGTACATAGGTGCAATTAGATTTTGGAGAAGATGCTAGAATTGGAATTACAAAGTAAAAGGGTCTTGACTATTCTCCTGATTGCTTAAATACAGAAATATCCATCACTTACGTTCTATGGTATTCCCAGCCCTCTTCCTGTGCCCATTACTCCTCTATTTTGTAATCGAGCACTTACTATGAGCCAGACACCATGTTAATAACTCTTATATCATTATCCAATTTTAACTGCCTAATGATCCTATATAGTGGATGCTATTGTCATCCATTATTACACCCATTTTACAGGGGTGAAATGGAGGCTTAGAGAGGCTGTTGCTTAAGGTCGTCTGTTTGGTAGTGTTGGAGCCAGGATCATACCCAGGTCTGATGCTAAAGACTGTGCTACAGGCTCTTCTCTCCTTCATCCAAACTCAAGGTGGGGGCTTTCATTCCTAGAGAGTGGGCTTGAGGCTGTCTGTTGACATCCTCTCTGGCCCAGAATAAGGCATTATGCAATCCCTTTGTACCGGAGCCTGGCCAACACTGAAACTTTCACTCCCTGCCCAAAGCCCAAGTTTACCCAACAGCGGTCTTGACTACCCTTGGGGAGTCAGCCCACTGTCTGGGTCCCTTCCGTTCCCCAACCCCCACGCGGCTCTCTTACCTGGCCACTTGGTTGATGACAGGAGCAAAATAAGTGGGCCCGTACAGCTGCACTGTGCGCAGGCTCTGGAAGTAGCTCTCCAGCACGCCCTCAATGCCCTCACAGTTGGGGTCCTCATCATTGTTGTTCTGTCAGGGAAGATGCCCTGCTAGGCTGAGCGATGTGGGCTATGCCCGGGAATGCTCTGATCCCAGCTCACTCCTTCCTTTTTTAATTACCCCCTTTCATGCTCCCCTCCAAACTCCAGCCCTGCTCCCCTCCCTGTTCTGCCACCCTCTCATAGCTTCCTGCTCCTTTGCAGGTCCTTGACCCTTAGAAGAAATGTCAATAGAGGAAATTCATCAACTTAGGTGGGTCAGATGCCAGGGCATGGAGTGTAGGCTCTGGCCCATCCCATACCAGGGGGAACTGGTGGGAGATCCGTCCCTCTGGGGGCAGCTTGGCCCCAAAGCCGTAGGCTGGAAAGAGCTTGTCACTGTCATAGTCCTGGATGATCTCTCCCACTGCCTTCAGGGCCATGGCATAGGCGCTGAGCTGGTAGGGACTCATGTAGTGCAGGGAGGTGGGCTGCAGGGGATTCCCTGTAGGGACACAGGAGCCCGAGCCTCATGGTCACCTGGCTCATCCATCTATTCATCTGCCTATCCTTGTACGCATATATCCACTTATCCTTTCATGCACCCTCTACCTCTTTCCTTCCTCATTATCTCACCTACTCATCCATCTGTCCATTTATCCATCTATCCATCCATCCATCCCTGTATCTGTCCACCTACCCACATATACATCCACCCATCCACCTAGTCACATATATCTGTCTTGTAGTCTACTTATCCCTCTCTACCATCCACCTCTCCATTCTTTTATCCAGCTATCCACTCATCTTCCTTCCATCCATCCATCCATTCATCCATCCACTTACTTATCTGCCATGTTTATTCTTTTATCCATTCATTTATCCGTCCTTATCCATTCCATTCATTCACTCACCTATCTGTCCTCATATGTATCCATCCACTTGTCCATTCATCCATGCCACTATCTACTTACCCATTAATTCACCAACTTAAACATCTGTTCATTTGTCCACCCACCTGCATAGATGAATCCACTTGTTCAACCTGTGGTACTCACTCACCTAGACATCCACCCACCCTCATTGTTCATCAGTCTACCTATCCATTCATTTACTCTTCCACCTGTTGAGCCACCTGTCCTTTCAGCAGTCTTTTACCCATCTACCTGTCTATTTTCCTGCACTCCCTGCCCACCCTTCTACCCAGTCATCCCTGCCCAACACCCCTACCCAGCACCAGCCTGGATGTGCTTTGCCTCAAGCCTGGCCTTCCTGGAACTCTTTTCCCCAGGCAGGGATTCAGGCCAATCCCTAATGACTAATTCTTCACTCCCCTCACCCTTTTCCCCCATCCATGCCTCACCATTGGAAGCTGTGAAGTCAATAGCTACTGTGAAGTTCAGCTGTGTCCTGTTAGGGAAGTAGGTTGGTTGAGAAGTGAAGGACTAATACTTATTAAACAAATATTTCTCAAATATTAATGTGTGTTCAAATCACCTGAGGATCTTGTTAAAAGGCAGATTCTGATCCAGAAGCTCTGGGTGGAGCCTAAGATTCTGCATTTCTAACAAACTCCGAAGTGGTGCTAATGTTGCTGGTCCATGAACCACACTTTGGGTATCAGAGTATTAAATGCCTATAGTGGGCCAAGTGTATTAGATGTAATTTAATCTAACCCTTACTATAGCTCTGAAGTAGCAATTAATATCTCCACTTTATGGTGGAGGACCCTGTGATTCAGAAAAGTGCCAGTCCACGTCTGCCTGTCTCCACTGAACCACACAGAATGTCCCCTATCATCTGGCTTGATTTTTCCTGTTCTTTTGGCCTCTGCCCCTAGTCTGCCCATAGCTTTTGTCTGGGGCCCAGTCAGGTTACTGGAGCTACCATTGAAGACCATTGGTCTGGCATCTTCCCAGGAGGAGCTGGAAGCTAGAAATGTAAAAGGCAGTCCAATGAAGAGAACTAAGAGGGGCAATACTTTGTAGTTTACAGAGCACTTTATAGTTTGCCAAATGTTTTAAAGTTGACTTCCATGTTATCATTGCATCCTCACCATTCATAAAAAAGAAGACTGAGGCTCAGAACTGGGAGTAACTCATTGCTGGGCTTCCAACCCAGAGCTTGGTCTCTGACTCACCCGCCCTTGATGTAATCGACAAAAGTGAACTCAGAGTCCACAGAGAAGGAGAGCAGCGTCACCTGTGGAACAGGAGAGGCAGCTCTGCCACCTTGGAAAGGACAGTTGGGGTGGCAGAAAGGAATGTGGCATGGTAGAGCTTTGGAGAGAGGCACATGATTTCGCCCACCCACACTGTCCCACCTTTTGCAATTTCTGAAAGGGATAAAAGGAGAACCTGTAAGAAACATATTTGACTTCCAAAAGCATATTATATTGGGGAATACAACTTAGGGTTCTTTTTATTCTGTAAGAGTAAAGTTTGCAAAGTTTTCATCAGGTGAGAAAACCAAAGATAAACCTAAATGGTGCCACCTTGTGCCCAACACTGCTATATCCAACTAATCTGTGCCCATTGACTTTCCCCACTGTCATCATTTGTCATGCTATGTCAGTGGGGATGGAAACAAAAGGGTCCAGCGAGAGCCAGAACTCCAGGGAGCACTCACAGTTCCCGAGTTGACATATTTCTTCTTCTTACATTTCTTCCGAGGGTTAAGCACCTAAGTGGAGGAAGATAACTGGTGGTCGAAACAGGGAGGGAGCATCACACTGAGCACACTGGGATGGGGGTGGGGGGGCCGTGGTCTGGGCAACTTGGGCAGGGCTGGAGCTCTCACCTCATACACCGTAAACTGGTTCTGTGCCTTGCTCAGCTCCCGGTAGCTGGTGGTGAACTCACCTATGAAATCGTGGCTGCAACGAGGCCAGAGGTGGGTGAGCAGCAGCTGCTGCTAGTTTGGAGCCAGATCTGAATCTAGACTTTATTTCCCCTATCCCCTCCCTGTACCTACTCTGCTGTAGGGTATTGGGACTGAGGCCAGAAGAGGGGGGTTGGGGAAGAGATAGTAGAAGGGAAAGAAAAGAGGAGAGTACCTCAGTATACCAGTATACCAGAGAGAAAACTGAGGGGATCAGGTGTACCAGAGGTCCTGGCATTTAGAAAATGGGGATAGCTATCATCACTCTTCCTGGCTCCCAAGGTTGCTTGGGGTTCTTAGCAAATGTACTAAATATTATAGGGAACTGTTTGGGGAAAGTATAAGAGAGAGGGCTTTGTGGAGCAGTTCTACCTTCCATCCCGGTCCCAGTCATATACATCAATCTTCACAGTTCTGAAATGCAGGAGATAAACATAGGCTGAGTTTTTTGTGTACCATAAATCCCAGAGACACCCTACCCACTTAGCCACACACAAGTCACTGCCGCATTCACCCATCTGTCCTTCCATCAACCTATTCATTTCCCAAACTACCTCCCATCTCTCCATCCATCCTATCCATTCATTCATGGATTCGGTACATGGACATACCGAACCACCTAGTAATACTATCACTATTACTACCACTGTTGCTATTACTACCACTACTACTACTACTTTTGCTACTTATTGAGTCTTGTCTTAACTCCAGTCATTATTCTCAGCACTTTGTACATATTTTCTCATTTAACAACTACCCTACAAGTAAGTACTATTTTTCTTATTTTTAGATAAGGACACTCTGGTACAAAAAAGGTAACTTGGCCAAGGTCTCATAGCTATTAAGAGAATGAACTAAGATTTAAACTCGGACAGCCTGGTTCCAAGGTCCCCATTCTTAACTACTATGCATAAGTCATCCCATATTTTCATCCATGTGTCTGTCCATTTAACCATCTATCTATTCATCTACCTACCCATTTACCCATATATTTGCCATACTAATAGGTAATTGCCTATTAATAATCTTTTTTTTTTAAGATTTATTTATTTATTTATTTACTTTTATCCATTTTACCCTCCTCCCCCCTCGTTTCCTGTTTTGTGTCCATTCACTGGGCAATTCTCTGTGTCTGTTTTCCACCCTCTCCTCTCCTCCTTCTTCTGTCTTCAATCCTGGGGACCTCTGATGTTGGAGAGGGGCATTCTGCCACCTGCTCTCCCCTCTGTCTCCTTCCCATTATGTCATCATCTTGCTGTGTAGCTCAGTAAGCCCTGGCAGCACGCGTGCCTTCTATGTATTTTTTTTTATTTTACCCCGGGGATCGAGCCCAGGTCCCTCCATATGGCAGACGGACGCCCAACTATTTGAGCCACATCCACCCCCCAAATCAATCTTTTATCCATCTAACTATACATCCAGCCATTCACTTACTTAATGATGCATGCAGGCATCCATCTATCTGTCCATCCATCAACTCAACCAACACCCAACCATTTGACATCTGTTCATCTTATCATCTGTTCATCTTATCATCTGACATCTGTTCATCTTATCATCCATTCATCTGCCTAACCATCCATCTACCTATCCATCTATGTGCCCAGCCATCTTTCCACCCACATCTATTACTACCTATTTATTGGTTCATATGGTCAGCCTATCCATCTACTTAATACCCATCCATCACCTCATTCATCTACTAATCCATATATCCATCTACCATCCATTCATTTGTCCATCCAACAGTCTGTCACTCCACCTTTCCATCAACTTGCTTTTATTCATCTATCTGCCCTTCTAGCCATACACAAAACTTCCGTATACCAGTTCATCTACTCATTCATCTACCCATCCATCAACTCATCCATTTACTCACCATCCATTCATCCATTCATCATCAGGCTATCCACTAATCCACCCATCAGTTCACTTATCCATTCATCTGCTGTCCATTCATCCTTCTCTTCTACCCACCCACCAATCTTCTTATATACCCATCCACATACACATCCATCTATTCACCAGTATCCATCCAACTGCCCATGTATCCGCCCATCCATTTGTTCATTTGCTCATCCATCCATCCATCCATCCATCCATCCAATCATATATCCATGGATAGTCTACCTAGTCATTCATGTGGCTATCTATCTGCTTCCCCATCCATCCATCTCCATGCCCAGAACTCTGTCTTGTTGAGCAGGATCCTCCAACACTGTTTTGATGTTATTGTCATAATTCTGAGACCCAGGATCCCCATTCTCATGCCCTTGTCCCCTTATCTCCCCCCCAGCTTATTCTGAAACAGACCTGTCATAGTCTCCATTGCACAGTGCCCGCACAGGGATGCTGAAGGGCTGCCATACAGGATTCAGTGTGTTTTTCACAACCTCCGTCTTGTGACAGATGGTGAACCTGTAGGGGAGCAAGAGGACTGGGAACTGCCTGGTATAGGACTGAGCCCAGAGACAGGACCTGCTCCTTTTCAAGACTCCTGGGATTTCCCTACTTGTTAAGCGCATATTTTGTGTCTCCTTGAATGAATTCTGGATTCAGGTCCTGGTAAAATCTAAAGAGCCCAGTCTCAAAGCCAACTCACGTGCCATCCTCATTACTCCTGTAGAACACAAGGAAGGGGTCTGATTTCCCAAAGAAGTCCTTCTTGTCCAGCTTGTTGGCACACAGCTGCATGGTGGCAATGTCCTGGGAGTAGATGAGGTTGGGCTGTTGGAACCCAAATTGCACATAGCTTTCAGTTATCCCACTAAAGGGAGTTCTGAGAGAGAAGGGAGCCTCCTAGCTCTACTAACCCGACAGTTGCTAAGCTCCTCTGCAGTCAGCAAGATGGTCCCACACTTCTTGCCTGGTACACCCCTGGAAACAGAAACAGCCTCTTGATAAGAGCAGGGAGGGTAGACAACAAAGTTTGGTTGATCAGTCTGGGACTGGGAGGGCCAGGGCTTTCCCTGGGCATTCAATTCATTATTTACGGACAGTGCCTTAAGTGGCTTCTAATGGGGAAGGCACTGTAGTCTGAGAAAAAGGGGTTTAACACGCCTAGATGGACACCTCCTAGTGGCAGCGAAGGAAAGACAGGGGATTTAGAGTCAGTGGACTCAGGGTAGGTTTTGTGATTTCTAAGCTGTGTGGCCCTGGGCAAGTTACTTTCCTTTCCTGGGCCTTAGTTTTTTTTCCTGAAATGGGAACCATGCCTACCACTCAGGGCTATAAGGAGATCTAAATGAATGCATGGAAGGAGAATAAATTTGTAAACTTTATAGATATGAAAGTGGTTATATTCCTCAAAGCAGGCCCTGGCATCTTCTCATGCCAGGCACTGTACTAGACTCAGAGGACACAGGTATGAATTGGCTAAGGACTCTGCCTTCAGGGAGCTTCCAAGAAAGGTGGGATGTCAGAGCCACTAGGCAAGTGGAGTGTGATGTAGCAGTACTGAATAAGGGAGGAGAATTTCAATCTAGACCCAGGGGCAAAAGGGCTGCTATGCTTTTGGAAGACTGTGAAGAGTGAGATGAAAAGGACAAGGGAAGCCTTATCCTCTCTTGACCCTAGATGGAACACTTTGTCTTCCCTAGAAGAGTGAACACAAGGACCCCCATCTTCAATTTGCCTTGGGTCTCCAAGTGGTCAGGGACCTTGTTGATAGGGCCTGCAGACCCTGATTCTCAAAGGGATCTAAAGTATGGCAGAGGGGGATGGATGTGGCTCAAGCAATTGGATGCCCGCCTCCCACATGGGAGGTTCCAGGTTTGGTTCCTGGTGCCTCCTAAAGAAGATGAGCAGACACCGCAACCAGCAGATGCCACAACCCCTGCAACCGCCGCAACTAGCAGGGAGCAGAAGTGGCTCAAGTGGTTGGGTACTCGCCTCCCATGTGGGAGGTCCTGGGTTTGGTTCCTGGTGTCATCTTGGGGTGGGGGATAAAAAATTATGCTATAAAAAAAAATAAAGTGTAGCAGAGAGGGAGCGGATGTGGCTCAGTTCCCAGTGCCTCCTAAATAAGACGAGTGGCAGAGACAACAAGCAGACACAGCGAGCAGACAACGAGCAGACAGATGAGGGAGCCATCTCAGGGGGTAATAAAATCTTAAAAGTAATAATAATAAGTGTGGCAGAGAGAAAGCTAGGTCAGGAGGGTCCTGGGCTCAAATCCTGACTCTTAACTCACTATGTGAACTTCCCTATCTTTAAAATGAGAGTGTCCAACTATTTCTTTGGGTCCATCAATCTCTGGCTCTGTAGTTTAAAAAGACAGTATGATGAGGACAGAGACTGTTTACCTGTCCATCTGGGAGGACCTCAAGTCATAGATCCTCTCGTGGTCCTTTTTCCTCCTCGATGTTCTCCCTCACCTCCTTATCCAGTCTGAATTCCATTCGATGATGATGATAATCACTCCCTTACATCCTGCATCTTTTCCCTTGCCCTTTTCTCACTTGGACATTCTTATTTGGCAGAACCACAGCCTAGCCTAGTTAAATCCACCTCTCTGCCCGATCCATATACCACACCCAGGCAGCTGAACATGGCCAGACAGAAGCACAGCGACGGATCTCATTTTAAATGCATGACCGCAGATCTCAAGACTGTCCTTAGTGCTGCCTGGTAATCATACTACACATTCCTAGTCCATTCCCTCTTTTCCAGATGATGGTTTAACGCCGCCTCCTCTCTCCTCAAAGCCCCAACACCTCCTCCTCCATCCCCAGTCTCAGCAGATGACTTTGTTTCCTACTTCACTGAGAAAATTGAAGCAACCAGAAAAGAATGTCCACAGACCCCAGCACCACACCCACCCTCCCACCAGCACCTTCATGGGCACACTCTGCTTCCTACCCATCGCTGCATGTGAGCAGTCCATGTGCCTACATGGCCTCCACTTATGCACAATATTCCATCCTCTCTTCACCGCTTGAGGACATCATGCCAGCAGTTGGTTTCCTATGCCAACATTTTAGTTTCTACTGGGTCATTCCCATCAGCATACAAACATGCTATACATTTTAAAGAATAATAAACCTATATTTGATATCACTTCCCCCTCCAGCCACCACTCCATTTCTCTTCCCTTTGCAGCAAAACTTGAAAGATTCCCTGACTCCAATTCCTCTCCTCTTCTCTTCTAAACCTTTCCAGTTAGGCTCCCACCCTCACCTCTCCTTCAAAACCATGTTTGTCAGAGTCACCAATGACCTCCCTCTTGCTAAATCTCATGGCCAATCCTCAGCCCTCACCTTACTTGCCCTGCAGCAGCATTTCACATGGTTGGTCACCCTCTCCTCCTTGATTCACTTCCTGCACTTTGCTTCCAGGGCACCACCACCTTCTCTTGGTTCTCCTCCTCCATCAGTTGCTCCTTTTCAGTCTCCTTTTCTACTTTTTCCTCTTGGAGTCTCAGTCTTTGGTCTTCTTTCTCTCTCTTCATGCCCTTGGTGATCACATCTAGTCTCATGGCTCTAAACAGCATCTAAGACTCACGTATCTTATTTCCTTTTTGATGTCTCCCCTTGCATGTCTAATAAGACATCTGAAGTTCAACATGTCAGAATTAAACTCCTTATCGAATCCTGCCCCAAACTACTCCTTCCTCAGGTTTTCTACCATCTCAGTTGATGGCAACTCCATCTTCTAGTCGTTAAGGCCAAAGTCCTTGGTACCATTCTTGACCCTTCTCCTCCTCTCACATCTATATTCAAGCTGTCAGAAAATCTGTTGACTCCATCTTCGTATCAGGCAGAATCTGACCATTTCTCCCCTCCTTCACTGCTACCACCCTGGTCCAAGCCACCATCCTGCCTCACCTGGATGACTGTCATGGCTCCCTGCTTCAGCCTTTGTCCACCCCAGGTTTATTCTCAACCTGGCAGCCAGCATCATCCTTTGACTGCCTAAGTCAGATCCTGTCACTTTGCAGTTCAGAACTCTCCCGTGGCTCCTACCTCAGAGTAAAAGTGAAAATCCTCACAGTGGCCTACAAGGCTCTGCCTGACCTGGGCCCCTGTTAATGCTCCAACTCCACCTCCTCCTATTCTCGCCCCCGCTTGCTTGGCTCCAGCCACACTGACCTCCTTGCTGTTCTTTGAACATAACAGGCTTTTGTACTGATATTTCCTCTGCTGGGAGCACTCTTCCTCCAGATATCTGCATGGCTCACTCCTTCTCCTCCTCCAGGCTGTTGCTCAGCAGTTACTGCTCCCTGAGGCCTACTTGCCCATCCTATTGAATATTGCACCTGCCACCCACCCAGCATGTCCAATCCCCTTATGCTGTTCTACTTTGCCTTTTCTTCCCCATAGCATTTAACTATCATCTAATACATTAGTGTCTCTCCCCCTGCTAGAGTATAAGCTCCCGGAGGGCAGGAAACTTAATTTTGCTCACCATTACAATCCAAGCCCCTGAGCAGTGGCTGAAAAACAGTATGTGCTCTTTGGTCCTTGTGGAATGGGTGAATACCTGGTGCCCAGCACAGGGACTGGCATACAGAACATGCCAATGAATATTTAGTGCGTGAATGTGATGGAAATTCCTGGACATTGGATTGAGCCAGGGAAAGCTTCTGGGAAGAGAGGAGCTTGGAAGTGAATCTTAAAACTTGAATCAGCCTTAGTGTGAGGAGAGGGCACGACAGGCCTGAGAAAGGCTCAAGCAAAGTCCTGGAGATGGATTTCTCAGGCTGATAGGAGCAGGGCAGGCCCTTGGCGGGGAATCCCAGCCTCCTCTGCTATCAGCCCTCCCGAACCCGAAGGGCAGGGAGAATTTGGAGGCGCCCGCCCCTCCCCGCAAACCCCTTCCTGTTTGACGTACGTGAGGGATCGCTCTACGCGGCTGCCCTGGCCTCCGATCACCTCTCCCAGGGCCAGGAACGCTTGTCCTAGGAAGTCCTGCGCGGGAAACGGAGTCAGCGAGGCCAGGAGGCACTGGGAGCGCAGGGTCCCGGGGCCAGCCCGGGTGATGCTGCGTACGCCCGGCGGTTCTGAGGCGGCGGGACGTGCCAGAGCCACAGGCCGGCATGCGCTCTGATGCGCGGCAGGGTCCCGCCAGCAACCCGAGGCGCGCTGTCAAGGTACCACCCTGTCCTCAGCCCCGCCCAGCCCCGCTCAGCCTCACCTTCTGCAGGTCCCCGCGGCGGCCGAGAAAGGAAGGGGAGCAGTGAGGAGGGGGCGCAGACGGGAAACCGAGGCAGGGGCAGGAGCGGAGGGCCGGGAGGGTGGGGTCGGGGTCACGGAGTAGGAAGAGTTACAAGGAGAGGCGTTTGACACATCTGAGTTCCTGCTGTGTGCCCGGCCAGCTCGCAAGGGGACGCTCGCTCACCGGTTTGGAGATGTTGGTTTTGGAGTCGACGTTGTACCTGGGAAGAGAGTGGAACTGGCTGGGTGTAGGGTGGGGCTGGGGTCCCGGCGCGAGTGGGGCTGGGTGGCAAAGAGGCTGGAAAATGGCCGGGCTCCGAGTCTGGGTTAAAATTGTGGGTGGGGGAAGAGGCGGACTTGGACCCGAGTTTTAACCAGGATCTCGTTTGGGGTAGGGGTCAGTGTCGGAGAGGGTCAGGCCCGGGGCGAGGCCAAGTTAGGAGCCGTGCTGGGGGCGGGGCCTGGGCGGAGGCGGAGCTAAAGTTGGAGGCAGAAATGTGGGCAGGGCCAGGCCTGGGGAACGAGCCGGATAGGGCCTGGCCTGGGGGCGGGGCTAAGGCTTGGAGCGGCGCCGAGCCTGGGGGCGGAGCTAGGGACCGGCGGCGAGGCCCCCCTGGCCACGCCAGGATTCCCCGCCGATCCAGGTCGGGGGGCGGGCCAAGCCATAACTCTGGGCGGGGCCTCACACATCGAAGCGCAGGTTTTGCTTTTCTTCAAAGAAATAGTCGAGGACGAATTTGCGCACGAAGTCCGGGTTCAGCGTGTTGTCGATCACCTCGGTTCGTCCGAACTGGGTGGGGAGGCGGAGAGGGTCAGCGCGGGGCCTGCAAGAGGGCAGGTGATTCCCGGGGGGCTCTGGGCTGGGAGGGGGCTCTCGGACTCACCTCCCGCCACTCCTGGCTGGCCCGGCTTTGCATGTAAAGCACCACCACTGCGGGGGTGGGGGGCGGACGTCAGGTCGTCCCGCACCACTTCGTTGTTCTCCCCCCGCCCCTCAGCCGCGCCCGGACCCCAAGTTCCCCCTCCCCCTGGCGCCGCCTACTGGGGTCGGACTTGGAGAAGGTGTCGAGGTCCAGCAGGTTCCTAGAGAAAGCGACAGACAGACGGATACAGTGTGGTCATCCCGGGGCCCACCTCCTCGACCCTGCCCTGAGTATGGCACCGGGGTAGGCGTAGGGCACTAGTCGCACCCCCTTCCCCGCTACCGCTCCCCGCTGAGCTCTGTGCAGTCAGCACCCTGGAAAGCACCGGAAATACCAGCCCAGGACCGGTGCCTCCGCGGACCCCACGCGTAGACGCTCACACTGTCTCCCGGGGCCCAGGGAAGAGGGGTCGCCCGAGAACTTTGTCTTCCTGGTGCCCAGCTCCTCCTGGATCCCCGCGACCCACCCTTGAGCCCGCAGGCTGAGCCCTCTTTTGCCGCGTAAAGGCTCTAAGGAGACCCCCTCCTCGACCGCTCCAGCGCCTCCCCTGACACCAGCCGCGATTTTACGGCCCCGGTTGCCTTCCCCCACGGGTCCAGCGCCTGTCCGCGCCGAGCCCGGGAGCGGCTGGGGCTGGGGCGGTGCCTAAGGCCTCCCTGGCACGGCCCGCTCACCGGCAGGACACGGTAATTTCAATCTTGGTGGCCGGGACACTGCGCTCGGAGGCTCCGCCGAGAGACATGGCTGGTCCAGAGGCTGCGAGACCGCAGCCACCGGGGTTAGGGGCGGTGGCAGCTGGGCCGGCCCATGTGCCGCGGCGGCGGCGGCTGCTCTCCCTCCAGCCCTGCGTGCGCTCCCGCCGCTCGCGCCCTGAGTGTGGCCGGCGGCAACGGCGGCTCCAGATGGCAGCACAGCCCCGCCCGGCCCTGCGGGCGGCCCCCGCCCCGTTGGAACAGCCGGGAGCTGGCCGGGAGCCTTACCCAGACCCCTCAACCCAACCCAAGCCACACCTTGGGAGAGGCCGCCTGGCGCAACTCTCCCAGGGGGTGAAACCCAAGCTCCTAGAACTGTCCGGGGTGCTGAAGCATTGGGGAAGCCTGGTGGGCAATGGGGTCCTCCCTCTTTCGGAACCCCCCCCGCCCCCCCGAATATCTGCTTCCCCTTCACCCCTCCGGACCTGCCTAGGTCTGCCAATAGGGAGAGTTACATCTGTTCTTAGCTGTGTGATCTTGGGCAAGTTAACCCATGTCTGTGGCTCAGTCCCCTCGTGGATGGAAAGGCCGTATAGTAGTTACTCATGGTGGTGTAAAATCTTATCGCGCTCATCCACGGAGAGGGCTCAGGTCAGGGGAGCGCATGCACACTCATGACCTCTTTTGCATTAAGAGTAAAAGCCCAGTAAATGGCGGCTGTTACCACCAGTCCGGCACTGTGCAAGGGCCTTTGTCCACATCTTTGAACCCTCACAACTTCACGGTGTTAGAAATGCAGACACATTCTGTGACGCAGCCTAGCCCAGGCCACATGGTGGACGAGGATGGTGCTAAAGTGTGGTAGTCAAGCAGGAAGACCCCACCCTCGCACACACCCCAACAGGCCAACAGCTGCCTCAAAAGCCCCAGAAGCCAGTTCCTCCACAAGATGCAGAGTTCCTTCAGGCAGCGGATGTAAGCTGTCCAAGGACCGTACTGCCTGCAGCACACACGTTAAAAAACAAACAAAAAAAAATACTCACCTCCAGAAAGGAAGATTCCAGCAACTGGAAGACAATCTCAGGCAGCCCTGGGAATCTGCACAAACAGGCTCCCCAGGTGACTGGGGCTCACCCAGGCCTGAAGACCCCTGCTCCGGCCTTAACAGCCATCTCACTGAGGGGACAGCTGTGGCTCAGGAGTTAAGGAGCACACCCAAGTCTCTGGTTTCCCCCCTGCTTCAGCCCTTCTTCCGGCCCAAGGACACGGAGAACCTTCCAAATACACACAGCAAGCAAGTGAAGCAAGAGTGACTGTTCAAAAAGACTTTTATTTTGTTTTGTGATCTGTGTCAAACTGCCTCATTCTCATTGCAGGTGACCCCTCTTCCCCGGGAAACAAGACTGAGGTGTGTAGGTATGGGGGGTGTCTTCTGTGAAATCATGGCCTCCACAAGGCCCCAGGGAAACCCCACAGTTCTGAGAGTTGCTGAGGGATCCTGACAAAGGCTGGGGTGGGTGGGAGGCAGTGGCAAGAGGGGGTGGCAGTCACCGGTCAGGAAGCTGGGGGTTGGGGGCCCCTGTCCTTGGTCTGTGCTGGCTTTTGGGGCTGCCGCCATGTGGATGATGGCAAAAGGGGATGAGGAGATACAGCCCTGCCTTGAAGCCTCTCTTGGCCGGGCATGGCTTTGATTCCACTCAGGGCTCAGCAGGGAGGAGAGCAGGAACTGTCGTGGGCTAGCTGGTTCACAAAGTGCTGCTGCTGGTGACCCGGAACCCCACGCCACGGGCAAACTGCTCCAGCAGGCCCCCGATGGCCCCAGAGGGGCTGGGAGCTGCTACCCGAAGCCCCACTGTGCTGCTGTAGGCGGCCAAGAAGGCCGAGCGCACCTCCTGCAGCCGAGTCTCCCGGTCACTCAGGGCAGCAAGCCTAGAGGGAGGGGGACAGAGAGACTGAGTGCATGGCCTGGAGCAGGATCCCGCCTCTGCATCCTCAGACTAGAGCGGCTCTCCCTCCACACTGCCTGTCCTTGCACCAGGCCAGCATCAGTCCTGTGGCCCTACTGCCCTGTGATTCAGGCCCCAAATATTTGGCTGTTACCCCCCTTAAACTATTCCTCTCAGTTCTCAGGCTGCTGTTCCCACCTAGAAGCAGCAACTGTAGTTGGGCACTGACCTGACTTTCCCTTTGGAAAAGCACTCTGTGACGGATGGGGTGGTGGGGAGAGGCACAGGAAAGAGTCTGCCCCAACAGCTGCCACTTCCATTCCTCAGTGAGAATAAGCTGCGGCACAAGTCTTACACCCACCAGCAAGGACGGGCTCTCAAGATCACGAATCAGGCCCTGGCTGATATAAGGCCTCAACCTTTTTGGGGCCAGGACCTGGAACACCCAGGCAGAAGTACCTCTGGCACTACCCTGGAAGAACCTGCAGGGCAGGGGCCACCAGAGGAACTCGAGGCTCTAGTTACACATCAGTCACTGTGATACCCAAGTAAGCAGCTGGGAGAGGCTGGCTTTCCCACAGGATTCCTGTTCTGATTCTTCTCTCCTTTTTCTCCTGTCTTGTACACTAGTACTGATCACCAGAAAGGGGAGGGTGGAACCCTGGCTTCTCTCCTTGGTTTAATCTACAAGTCAAGAGGAGGAACAAGTACATCAAACCCAGGCTTATCTTGAAGATTCTTTCTCAGAAACGACCCAAGCTATTAGAGCCACGCCCAGCCTCTGGACTCAAAGATGTGCAGTTACAGGCTGGGACAGACAGAAAAGGCCAGGCACTCACATGGCACTCCCTCTGTCTCCTGGAAGGGATCACAGACCTCACGAGAGGACCCTCGTGTTCAACCACCCCATGCACTAAGAGTGGCCCTGACCACCAATTTCACTCTAAATTTCTTCCCAAGAAACCAATCCCTGGGCAATCCCTCCCTGGGAACTTGTCAGAGGTGGGAGCAATGTACCAAATTCCCAAACCAAACTTGACTTGTGCCCCAGGGCCAAGTCTGAGGATAAATGACAGCCCTGGGATGAGCATGGGGAGGACATAGGCTAGACAGAACTCTGGGAAGATTGGCAGAGATGAGAGAGAGGGGTGAGAGAGAGGGGTGGGGGGGAGGGCACAACACGTTCTAGGGTGAAGGAAAGTCAGTTGCTCTCGCAGCAGCACTAAAAGGGAGCTGACACGGGTTCCTCACAGCACCAAGAACAGCTCTAAAAGCTCTCCTGGTACTGCGAGGAGATGCCTGGCCCTCCGTCGTCTTTACTTCCTAATTAGGTTTCATAGGCTGGAGGCCACATGTGCTTCCTCAGCTTCTCCTTACAGCATACACAGGGGAACAGCCAAAGGCACATACATGTGCATCCTCTCTACCCTCCATTTCCTGAGAGACAGAGGGGCAGAGGCCACCCCTATTTAGAGACAAGACTGGGACACAGAGAGAATTCGTAATCCACTTGGGCACACAGCCAGGCAACAGACAGGTGAGGACTAGATCCACCACAAGTGCCATTCCCTCTTGTGACATGGGCAGACAGGCTCAGAGAGGTCAAGGCCAAGATCCCAAGATATAGGCGGGATGCAGGGGAGCTAGGATTTGGACCAGGTTGCTCTGATAAAGCCCAAGCACTGAACCCATATACTGTGTGACTTCACCAGGACTCAGCCCTGCCTCCTCACCCTGTGATCCTTAGAGGCCATGAGGCTACACAGGATCTCACCTTCCTCTAGGAGCCACCCAGAAGCCTGAGGGTGGGCTAGGAGCTCAGAGCTACTCACTGACTAAACTGTAGGTTCTGGGCTAGGTGGCCTGGGGCTGGAGGTGCCTATTTTGGTGGCTAATGCCAGGTAAATGAAAGATGCTATGGAGGAGGGGCAGAGCCCCCAGAGAATGGCTGTTAGGCCAGTTTGGCTGAACTAGGAAGTCCCTACAAAAAGGCGCAACTATTATTTTTTCACCCTTCAAGAGTCTAAGCTAGAGATCTTGTTTTTGGCCTACAGCCTGGCTACAGGAGGCTGTGCCAGAAACTTGTGGCCTCTGAAGCCTTCAATTACTCTAGCTGCAGGGCCGGGCTTAGTCAGCTCCATCCTGGAACTCCAAGGTCCAGTCCCTGCCTGCTCTCAAGCAGGGTTCCAGGGGCCTTTTTCCTTCCCAACTCTTCCCCCAGGCAAGCAGCCTCCACCTGGTAGCCTCTGTGGTACGACGGGACTCTGGTGGTAGGGGCAAGAACCCCAGCATTTGCAGTTATCCAGCCCCTGGTGTAGAGGGGAATGCTGGCTGGCTGAGGGGCCCTGAGGCAGCCACACCTGAGGCACAGGTCCTGCTCCCCAGGCTGCCAGAGGCTCTCCCCTGCCTGACATCCACGAAGTGGCAGAGGTGGCTTTCACAGAGGGAGCTGCTCAGGCGGCTGTGCCATTAAGAGCTGGAGGCCCAGCAGTGGAGCCTTGAAGGGGGAGAATTTTATGGGCTTGGTATATCTAGTGTTCTCATCCATTTCTCTATCCTGCCCAGAGGCAAAAGCAGAAGACTGAGAGGAGGGAGGGGGCAGTAAGGAACCCTTGGGTCCTGTTCGGGAGGAGCACAGCCCTCAGGCTAACCCAGCTCCTTTCTGGCTCTGGTCTGCACCACACTCCTGCCTCTTCACTACCCCCACTGTTCTGCTTTCAAAGGATTCTCATGTCAGGTAAAACCCTGAACAGAAATAGAAGCTTCTCTAGTTACAGTCCAGCCAGCTTTCCCTTAGGGAAGGCCCCCAGACACCCGTGGATGGGTTTAAGAGGCTGGGGAGAGTGAACACACACACACACCCCTGCCCAGAGTACTTCCTGAGCAGCCTAGAAGGCCTCCCTCACACCTCAGGGCTCTGAGGGCAGTGAAGTCTGCTCTGCTGAGAGGCAGGGCCAGCTCCCTGGGGCCAGCCTCTGCCTCGTTTCTAACGAGCACTCTTGACTGCTCATCTGCTTTCAATATGGGCAGGGGAGCATCCTGCCTTTTCAAGCAAGACACTTACAGACAACTGTTAGGGAGCTCATCCGGGAAGCTGAAAGGGAGAGAGGAGTCTGTGTGCAGGACAGCCCGTTCCTGAATACTGCCACAGCCTGAGACCATCTGCCAGCTGCCAAAGTCTGTGGAGAGAGAGGATCCGGGCAGGGGATGGTCCACTGATCTGGGGCAGAGAGGAGAGAGAGGGGAGATGGTGCACAGTCAGTCATATGCCTGACAGGGAAGGCTCTGGAGGGGACAGGGGGAGGCACAGAGGCCCTGGGTCACGGTCGCAAGTTTCTGTTGATGGAACATCTGTAAATTCACTTTCTCCAAAACTGCAAAAGAAGCTGGATAGGTAGTGACAGAGAGAAGAGCAGACCATAATGCAGGCTGAGCTGTGAGGACAGTGCTTCGTGCAGAGACTTGTGGTAGCAAGAGAGCAAGAGCAAGGCATGGAGGCAAGAGGTAAGCCAGCAGCCAAAGCCTGGTCAGGGCGTGCCTGCCCTGGTGGCTGACACAGCAAGTGTGACCTCAACAGCACTGAAAGGAAAGGCGCCAAGGCTGGGATCCCCGGGAGCCAGGGTCACTTTGGCACCCTTAGCATGCAGATTTTCAGAGTGGACAATGCAGCACCCAGGGGTCACTGGGGTCCTATGGGAGGTGGGAGAACAAGTGTCTTGGGGACTGTGGAGGGTGGTGAGCTAGACTGAAGAGTGAGGGGTGTTGGGGGCCTTGAGACCTCCCCTTCCTCTGCAGCTGCCCTTCCAGGAGCCAGAGTTTGTATTCACAGACATGGACTGCAGCAAACTCACTGGCTATGCCCGGAGGGAAGGGATGAATCAGGCAGGAGATTTGACAGCTTCATCAGGCCTTTTTCGGATAGAGGTTTGGGGGTGGGGAGAAGAAGGAAAGAATTGTGCTGGGAATCTGCTGCTGCCATCTCCTTCCCACTCAAGGCCAAGCCCTGCTCCCCCCAGCCGCCTGTCTCTGAGCAGTAGCCCAGCAGTGAGGGGAGGAGGGGATGATGGGGAGACATGAAACAAGGCTTCCACTGGCGACTCCGCATCCCAGTCCTCAGAGGTGCATTGTCTTTGATGTTTGACCCTTTATTCTTTAGTTCAAGAATGGCAGGAAGTGCTTCCATAGGGATGTGGGAAAAGAACAGAAGCACTAATAGTGGCGGGGGTGGCGGTGGTGGTGGTATAGAAACACTCATTGACTTTGGCGCACCCAGCTGGCTGGGGTCAAGGACACCTCGTCTGAGGCAACAGCCCAACAGGCCACAGGCCAGCATTATCCTCACAGCTGCCACCTGACTGCAACACTGGCAGGCACTGCACACGTCATCTCTGGCGATCCTGGGCCTCATCTGAGAGATGAGGAAACGCCACCTAGATAGGTTAAGACATTTGCCCCAGGTCCCACAACTACTGAGCACAAGAAGAAACTTTCAAACCTGTCTGGGCCCAGCACTGCAGATTTGCCCTGAAACAAAACCACCTTGACACCAGAGAAAACAGATGGCTTTCTATGTTAAAGCTGCCACGAATCAGAACCCTGCATCATTGCCACATCCGTCATTTCTGCTAAACTCTTGAAGGTATATGATAGCAGCATTTGGGAGGAGAATAAGACATGCTTTATTGCCTGATGGAAGCCCTAGGCCCAACAAAGCAGGACTCCCTTGTTTCCAGTCACTGATACTTGGTAGAGCTCAGGATGCCTATAAATCAAAGAGACAACTTTCCCAGGAGAGGGTGCACCATATGCCGCAAGTATGGAGCCTGCCCTGGACTTCCTCCAGGTCACGCTGGGACTTCAGTCAGTTCAAGCCCTTTCCAAGGTGCAGCATGGCTCCACAAATCTTGTCTACTGTTCAACCTTTAGGAAAGAGTTTCTTTTCTGGTTTTAGCAGTTTGTGGGGAAACAACTGCTAGAAGTTCGAGTGTTGAGGGAACAGAAGGGATGCTGACTAGAGGAGGCAGGGCAGGCTGAGATGCTGCTGGGGCCAGGAACACAGGGCTGCTTCTTACGCCCAAGCCCACGCCCCCAGAGCTATCAGACTCACACCGCCAAGGGGAAAACAGCACATCCAATGCGGTTACAGACAAGTACCCTCAAGGATTTCTGGTCCCCTAAGTAGTCACTTTCCTTTATTTCCCCCAGTATCCCAGGAGGCAGCACCAGCAGGTCAGAGCTGTGCTTGGAGCAGCCAGGAGCTAGCGGTTGGGGTGGGTTAGGCAGCGCCCTAGCAGCAGGTGCTCGATCCCAGGGGAACATACAGTCATCTCCCAGTGAGTGGCCATCTTCTGGAGACCCCTGAGCTTTACAAGATTGAGCCCATGGGCTCCAGACGAGTCCTCCTACTTGAGACTTTTGTCAAAGAAAGGATTGTACAGCACAGCTCCATTCAGCTCCTGCACATGAGAGCAGTGGCTGTCACAAATGCCAGTCTGGATTAGGTGACTAGAGAGGAGACTAAAGATGGAAGGAAATCATCACCCACAGGCAGGACGTGCACCTGCATGTTGCTAGAATGGGAGAAACACCAGCAAGTCTGCTAGAGGACCCTGGCACCCTGACTCAGTAGCTTCAGTAAAATCTCAGACTCCTTTTACCTGTCCTTGCTCACTCAAGTACAAACAAAAGCAGCAAAAAAAGATCTGAGCTCCACATTCTTTGATTCCCTACCAATCCTCAAACCAGAGAACTGGCCTGGTCTTACACCAGACTGCAGAGCTGATGGTGCTTTCAGAGATTATCTGTCCAAACCTCTGTGAGCTCAGGGAACTCAGACTTCTGCCCAGGAGGGTGGCTTCTCAGCAAAATTTTATTCCTCAGATGGACACAGTCCAGGTCCCTCTTTCGTGCCCTGAGAAAGCAGCAATTCCAACTCTCTCCCCTACCTTCCTGCCGGAGGCCAACTCTGAGAGCAAGTGTCTTTTAGCTAGTCCTTCCTGGAAGGGGGCACAATAGTGAACCAAGCAAAGATGGCCCAACTGACACACCTGAGACAATGGGAAAGAAGCCTGGGGCGGGACACCTGGCCTGGCTTTCTACCCAGTTGCCAGTGCCCTAATACAACCCATGGGTTCTCAGATACATGACTGATAAGGACAATCCTTAATCAAAACTAGTTTACTGAGCATTTATGGAGAGGAAGAGTATTTACTATGTGCCAGGTACTTTTATGCCATTATCTCATTTAAACCCAAAGCTATGGAGGCCGGGGTCATTATTTCCACTTTAAAGATGGGATGAAAAAATTGAGCTCAGAGAAAGGAATTAACTGCCACACAGTTAACAGTGGCAAAGTTGGAATTCAAAGCCAGGTCTGACCAAAGCCCTTGCTAGCCCTGTAATAAAATGAGTTTTCCTTCCTAGCAAGGGGTGGTGGGGAACCTCAGGGATTAGTTCAGGGATAGATAACATAACCTCCAACTGTTTGAGTAAAGCTCAGAACCCCTGGATATGAGGAAGGACGCATGCCATCCTAGAAGATGCTAAAAAACATTTTACCACTGTTAGGAAAGCTGACATATGAAAGAAGGCAAGGATAAAGAACCACAGAGAAATGAAGATGGAGCCCTGATCAGGCTGTGCCTGAAAGCCACTTTTCCACCAGATTTTTCCATGTGAACCAACAGGTCTCCTTTATTATTTAAACCAGTTTGAGATGGGTTTTCTGTAACTTGAACCTGACAGTATCTGAATTGACATAACCTAACATAGAAATTTGAAGGTGCATTTAGCTCAAAGGACCTTGGAGTTATCAGACTGAGCCTCTGATTATACAGATGAGAAAATGGAAGCCCAAAGACATCAACTGACTTGTCTGAGGTTACACAGGAAATACTAGGCTTCGAGGGGACCTGGGATTTCACGTAGTCAAAACTCACCCCTGCCCCACCAGGTAACCCCCAAGGCCTCCCTCTGATACTGCCAGATGATAGCCCCACAGCCTCTGCCCAAGTGAATGCCTCCAGACACTGGGCCTCAAGGAATATTTTAACAAAGGCCTGAACTCACAGAACTGACTTCAGAGACGGCTTCTTACCACATTTATAAGAGAAATGTTATTCTCACTCAGCCTGCACTTTTAAATATCGCACAGGGATGGGGGATGGACACTAAAGCCAGGACCTGTGGGATTCCTGCAGCAGCCTGGGAAGTCTATCGGGACCTCCAAGTTTCACTTCTGGGTCTTGAGCTGGGAATGCCCTCAGACTTCTCACCACTCATTCTTGGTCTGGAGCTGTGACCCCATGCAAGAACACAAAGATAGGACAGGAACCCCATGTGTTGCAGAAGTTTGGTTTCTCTGCAGGGTAAAGGCTACTCATGAAAGACAGCCTATGATAGAGTTCAATGCTTATAAGAAGGCAGCAGGTGGTGGTGACTGGGGGAGGGAACAGCTAACTGGGCAGCAGAGGTTGGTTCTTATCTTGCTACTAAGCTATTCAACCAGGCTGCTGTACATCCCTCAGTCAAGTTCATCTGCTATTCAGGCAGCCTGGCTCCATGCTGGGCTCAGTGGTGGCCTCATCCCTCCTCAGGCATGGGCAGTGCTACCCCTAATGGATGTATGACTCCAGGGCAGAGACCAAGGCCGTGCAGGGTAGGGGAGGCACATAGCTCAGAGTGCTGGTCCTGCCCCCTCCCACCTCCCAGCCCTGTAGCTGATGAGATTTAACGATGGCACAGAAATGCAACCCGATCAGGAGGTGCTGCAGGGGCAGCTATTAATGCAAAAAAGCCACCAGTCTTCCCAACAGGGGCTTGGAGTTGGGGCTGGATAAGAACCAGTGACTCAACTGTCTTCAAGCCAGCTACACCTACTACTTAATTCAGAACAAAGCTTCATGGGTTCCTTTCACAGTGAATCATCTTTAAAAGACACATGTAGCCAATAAATACATAAAAAGATGCTCAACATCATTAGCCATCAGGGAAATGCAAATAAAAATCACAATGAGGCCATTTCACACTCATTTAGAATAGAAAACAAGTGTTGGAGAGGATGCAGAGAAACAGGAACCCTCGTACATCATTGGTGGGAATGTAAAATGGTACAGCTGCTGTGGAAGACAGTTTGGCGGTTCCTGAGAAAGTGAAGTAGAGAATTAGCATATGACCCGGCCACTCCACTTCTAGGTATATACCCAGAAGACTTGAAAGCAGGGACTTGACCAGGTATTTGTACACCAATGTTCATAGAGGCATTATTCACAATTGCCCATCAATAGATAAATATGATAAACAAAATGTGGTATAGATGCACAATGGAATATTCAGCTGTAAAAAGGAACGAAGTTCTGATGCATGCTACAACATGGATGAATCTCGAAAAGATCAGGCTAAGTGAAATAAGCCAGACACATAAGGGCAAATACTGTATGAGCTCATTTGAAATAAGCAGAATATGCAAATTCATAAAGTCAGAAACTAGAATACAGGTTACCAGGGGCTGGGTAGGTGAGGGGAATAGGGAGTTCATGTTTAATTGGTATGGAGTTTTTGTTTAGGGTGAGGGAAAAGTTTTGGGAATGGATGATAGTGAAGGAGGCACAACTTTGTGAATGTAATTAACACCACTGAATTGTATATTTGAAAAGGGATAAAAAGGAAAACTTTAGTTTAAGTTTCCATACACACAACCATACCCCGCCCAAAGAATTGTACAACTCAAGGGGAACCCTAATAAACAAGGAGCTAAAGCTAATAGCATAATTATATTGTTTCACAAGCTAAAGTGCCACACTAATGCAAAACGTTAAAAGGGAAAACGGGGGTATATGTACTTGCTGCATGATATTTCTGTAAACTACAGCTGCTCTAATAAAATAAGATGCATGAGGAATTTGGGAAATATAAAACCCAGACATTCACATTTTGAGAGGTATTTCAGCTGTCACAAATAACTTTACTAAAGGGTTTCTGTCTACACAGTTCCCCCTCCTGCATTTTAAAGCTGATTGGCTATCGTTACCTAAGAAGCAGGAAAGCTAATGAGGGGATCTTGGGATCCCTTAGACACTTTAAGATTAAAGAGACTAAATTAGTTTTAATGTTAATGGAAATACATAATTAGAATGTTCCAAATCTGAATAATCTAGTCTTTCAAAGCTTATGATAAGCTGGCATCCAATCCAGAAGAGCCTTGCTGTGTGGCCAGCCCAGGCAGACTCCAAGGGGACCCACCCACAACAGACTGCAGAAGGCTCAAATGCCTCATGGCAGATCACCCAAAGCCTCTC
>JAQZBX010021036.1:0-32578 GCA_029593785.1 Cabassous unicinctus
AAAAAAAAAAAAAAAAAAGGATATTGGGACTTATGAAAAAATTGGAATGTAGTCTGTAAGCTTTATATTAATATTAAAGTTCTTGAATGAAATAACTGTTAAGGTGGTTACATAAGTGAAAATCTTCATTCCTTAGGAAATGTACATTTTGTGTTCAATAAGCATGATGTATACAACCTCCTCTCAGATGTTCAGAAAATAGATAGATAGATAGACAGACATGACTAGACAGACAGTTTGATAGAATGTGGCCAAATGCTAAAACTGATTTATCTGGGTATTGGGGTCTGGTGGGGTAGGGTTTGAAGCATGGGTTTTTTAAAATTAATTTTGCAATGATCCTGTAATTTCTAAAATTATTTCAGAATAAAAAGCTAAAGAAAATAATAAGTTACGGATTTAACATCTTAGTCAATAGTTTCAAAAATTTTTATTGAATAAGCCATTATTTTCCCACTGATTTGAAAATGTATTCATACACAAAAATATTACAAGAGTTTTCTATTTTCTTAATTTCATTGGAACTTGTTTCACAAAGAAAGGGACTTTGTCACTTTGGTTCATTGCTGGATCAACAGCACCTATAGTAATGTTGGTTCACAGTAACATACGTGAAAATGGCTTTTTGCTTTTGATCTCCTAATGTGATTACCATATTACTGGTTTCTGAGATAAATCTTAACTGAGCATATTTACGATTCTTTCAATATGCTGCTGGGTTTTATTTGCTAATATTTATTTAGAGTTCATATAGTTGTTGTTGTTTTTTTAGGTACCAGGGCCGGGGATTAAACCCAGGACCTTGTATGTGGGAAGACAGCACTCAACCTCTGAGCCACTTCGGCTCCCCTGAGCTGGCTTTTTCATTTGTTTGCCTGTTTTTTGTTTTGTTTTGTTTTGTTTTTTAAGGAGGAACTGGAAACCAAACCCGGGACCTCCCATGTGGGAAGCAGGCGCTCAACTGCTTGAGCCACACTCTTTCCCCGCTATATATAGTTTTAAGTGTTGAGAAAAAGAAAAAAAAATATAGAATTTGGTCATAAGTCATCCTAACTTCATAAAATAAACTGGGAAATTTTCCATATTTTTCCATGCTTTGGAAGAATTAATAGATAGCATAGGCAGCATCTGTTCCTTTAAGTTTTGACAGAATTTACTTATAAATATGTCTGGAATTTGCACTTTTGAATAGAGAGGAGTCCTTTTTTTAATCTTATTTTTGTCAACGCCATTCAAAGCTATTAGTCATTTTGAGCCAATTTTGGTCATTTTTTAAAAAATTATTTTTGATAGTTTTGTAGATTGAATTTATTGCCATAGAGTTGAATAATATTATTCTTTAAAATATGTATTTTAAAGGTTCCCTCTTCATCTATGGTTATATGCCTCTTCTTATTCCTAATTTCATTTTGTCTTGGTTTTCCTGTATCATTTTTAGTGAGCTAGCTTATCAGTTCTATTGTTTTTCTAATTCATTAATTAACCATTGGTTATTAATTCTTTCATTTTCCCAACCTTAGTTTATTTGTTGTTCTCTTTATTAATTTTTTTGCAATGCATATTTCACTTATTATGTTTTATGCTTTCTAGATTAATATTCCTCTAAAAGTGTTTTGGTGAAATCTCCGCCCACATACACATTTTGGTAAGTCATGCATTTTCTTGTCATTAATTTTGGAATAGTTTTTAACTATAGTTTTGATATCCCCTTTGACTTGAGCTATAGGTAAGTGTTTTTTAAATTTCAAGTGATTAAATTTTTTTTTCTTTATGAGAGAAGTTGTGGGTTTATAGAAAAATCATGCATAAAATACAGGGTTCCCATATACTACCCCACCACCATTGGTGGTGGAACATTTGCATTGGTGTGGAACATTTTTAACAATTAATGATAGCACATTGTAATAACTGTACTATTAACTATAGTCCATGGTTTAACTTTGGGTTCAGTGTTTATGTAGTATAGTTTCATGGATTTTTTAAAAAAAATTTATTGTTACCATTTATACAATCTAACATTTCCCCTTTTAATAACATTCAGATATATATTGGAGTGCTGTTGGCAACATAACACATGTCTATAACTCTATTGTGTTTGTACACAGCATTCCTTCTACTTGGGAAAACAACTCAGAGATCACTACAAGGAGAATTTCTTGATGTCCCAAAGCTAGATTAAACACTTTGTGAAGCATCCTTTACCTTCCCTATTATTGTATCTATTTTGCATTGTAATTGCCTATTTACTTGTCTGTCTCAATTACATTGGTAATTTTGATGGCTGAGCCAGTGTCTTTTTCACTGTATTTCAGTGTCCTACACATTTCCTGGCACAGATTCAATGAACATCTGGTGAATGAATATATTCTCAAATATCACCAGTGATCATGTGTGGCAATTTGATATTTATGAATTCCAAAAAGAGATATTGATTATGTTTGTAAATTGGTCTGTTCCTCTGGGCATGATACCCTTTTGATTGTATTAAATTCAGAGGTTTCACTTTTACTTTATTAAATCAAGATTAGGGCTTTGATTTGACCACATCATTAGTGAGACTCAGAATTAAGTCCCCGCTCCCTTGGTGGGCTTTATAAATGGATGCTCAATCAAGGAGACAGAGAAGTAGATACACAGAGAACTTATACGGAGGAAGAGAGACAGCTCCATAGACACAGCAGAGGCCCTGGGAAGAGATGAGCCATTTGCCTAATAGTTTACAGCTGACCTTGTGAAGAGACCAGAGTAGCTGAGCCTGGAAAGAAATGAGCCCTGGGAAGAGAAAGGAGCCCTAGGCCAGCCTACAGCTGAGATCGGAAGCGGCTGGACCCATGGAGCCTTAAGATGGAAAAGGAAGGTTGAACCCTCGCCCACCATCTTGCTTCAACACATGGCAACAGAGTTTGGTAAGGAAGTAACCTTGAGTTGGACTCTTTAGGGCCTTATAACTGTAAGCTTTTACCCCCAAATAAATACCCTTTATAAAAGCCAACAGATTTCTGGTACTTTGCATCAGCACCCTTTTGGCTGACTAATACACCATGGAAGTAGATAATATTAGAATTTCATCAGAGGACAGAGATTCTCTACCCCTGATAGGATCCATGAATAGTTACTAGGGGTGCAGGAACACCACTAAACACCCAACACTTCACAGGTATATACATTATTTGAGAGTAATTTTCAGACTGCCAAAGGAGTCAATAATCCTAAAAATTTAAGAAGCATTACTGTTGGAGTTCATTCAGTTAGAAAGAAATATTCTCAAGTATATTACAAACTAACAAAAACAAAATGCCTATATGTAGGTGCACACACACACACACACACACATAGAGAGAGAGAGAGATTTACCTAATGATACCAAACCTTAACGGAAAACCTTTTGCCACAAAGGATAACAAGAATCAGGAGTCAGAGGGCTGCAGGAAGGCTCAAGAAAAACAGATGATGCCAAAAAGAGAATTTAGAAAGGCAGAACAGAGAGAGAATAATAAACCCTGTCTACCCTGCAATTTTATATGGGGTCTTTGAGCACAAAGTTGGCTTTGTTACAAAGAATATCAATGTCTGAAGCAAGATACCAGTATAATTTTGAAAACTGTAAACTTCAGCTTCCCATAACGCTGACCAACTTCAGGATGGTCCTGTTCCACCAGTCTATTTGTGTTTTCATTCTGTTCAGCTCAGAGAATCCCTGTCTAGATTTTTCCTTCAACTGAAGGAAAAAGAAAAAGGAAGGCAGTGACCTGGGCATATGAGAAGTGGGGACAGGGAGAGAAGTAGTCAAACACTCATTACTTCTCAGGTGACCATATTTCTATGACTCACTCTATTCCTTTGTCTTTATTTATGGTATAGTTCAAGTACTTCCCTATTGGTAGGAATTTATACAATATATCGTGCACTTTGGTAAAATGAGAAAATGTATGTAAGTTTTGAGATACACAGGCAGTTTTGAGAATTCTTGGTACTTTTATAAATGTTGACCAAGGTTGTCATCTCCCCATTAAACACTTGTTGAAGGAAGGGAGTATGATTTTTCCTTTTTTTGTAATTTCTTATATTGTCACATAACATACCATCCATACTGCCTGGCTTGTTTGAAAAAACAAACAAACAAACAAAAAAGCTAACTCTTTATAAGTTATAATCCGGTAAGGTAGAACAAGTACTTTGAGTATTCTTCTCAGAAGTGGTGATGGGCTTGATTTTGAGTGTTTCAATGCTTCCTAAGCTCACTTCTGTTATCAAGAGCCTACAGTGGAGCTCCTGATCTTAAATCTCACTAGGGAACCAGCATCTAAATAGTCAGGAATGAACCATAATTATCTGTATAGCAATTCAGAGCCATATCATGAAGGCTTACCTTCAATAAACAAAAACAGTTCTGTAATAATACACAGAGATAAAAAGTCTTTTATGAAATATTACACATACTAATAATCTAACAGTCTCTTATTTTGCTGCAGAACTCAGATCATATAAACAAAATTATGATTGTTAAAACAATTATTAAAACAAGTTTTTAACAACCAAGTTTGTAGCAAATAAGTCTTTTCAAGATTATTTACTTATTTTTTTTTTAGTGAGGTTTTAATCTACAATTTTAAAAACTATTATTTAAATCATAGTGCTACCAGAATTGTTCCGTGTAAATCCTTGATAAACTTATGGTGAAAAAAACTGATGAGCTATTCTGGTTGGGAGTGAGGAAGGAATAGGAGAAAAAGGTGGGGAAATGACGTTTAACAAAGTCCTAGCTAGTAGTACATTTATTTGACACAATATTCAATTTAAAAAATTCCAAGCTTCACTTAAGAGGTGTTATGGGTTTTGCCATTATCTACACTGATAGCCTTTTTGGCAAGAAATTGCCATTAATGATTTATCAAATTCTGGTTTTTCATAGGTAAGTTAAACATGTTACAGAGAACTTAATTTTTTCCCCTTAACTGTGCATGTGGACTTAAAACCCTTTCAAATGCTACTGAGACTGTTTTGAGAAAGAGAGATGAGAATGGAAGAAAATCTATAACCTCATTCCCTTCCTGCTCTCCTTGCATCCTTATCCTTAATCTTGTCAAACTCACTGTGTCCTCCGTTTTCTTTAGGATTCACTACTAAAAGAGCCAAGTGAGGAAGTGACAGGAGTGTGATGCCAGAGCAATGCTGACAACAAGACGAGTGCCAGAAATGAAGCCAGAAGAGGCTGTGAGGCCAGAACTGGAAATGAGTTGTGAGGGCTTCATGATTTGCTCCCTGTAATATGTAGCACATTCACCTATACAGATATGAAATTTGCAAAAACAAATAATGCTTACCCAGACAAACAGGATTTACTGTCACTGAGATAACATTATTTAGTACTTTCTATTTGATTAATAAGATGTTAAAATAATGCTCCTGGGAAGAATTATTCTGGTGAAGAGTGGAATGGAAAGGAAGCAAGATGCATGTTGATGTGAATGGGCATCACCTGGGAAGTCCAACAGTTTGTTCCAACACATGCCCAAAAGGTAGTGTTACCCTGATGAGCCTTGCACACTCAGATATCCAATATCTCACTGACTGGACCCAGGAATGCAGACATGTTCACAAAGTCACAAGACACTGATGTGTAAAAAAAGAGGCGACTTTATTAATTTACAGTGAAAAACAGAAGAATTGGGCATAATGAATAGCTTGCATCAGCCTGGTAGTAGTTACCTCCTTGGGAAGACAAATTACAGAGGGAAGCTTGGTGAGCATGGAAGCAGAGCAAATAGAGCTAACTGCACGGGATCCCAGTGCAAAATGGCACCAGGCTCTACAGTTCTCTACAACAGAGGCATCTATCTACCAGGCAGATTTGGAGGCTTGCCTCAACCTGGCAGGTGCTGTCAGTTGGAAAGTGCATTTTTAGGCACCATAACAATTACATTAGTAGCTTTGTGGAGATTTTGTAGATATATATGTATTTTTTAAATGCTAACACTTTCATTTAGGTTATAGTCAAATCTCACTGCCTAGGGATTCTTTATGTCTCTTAAAATCATGTGGTTCCTTCAGCTCTAATCTATTAGGTGCTCATTTCTCAGTTTGCCAGAGGGTGTTTTCATTTCCTTGCTTTGTGGGCTCAAGAGGGGCATCACATGGTAGATGCATATTTGCCTACAGGTTCCACAAAGTGTTGGATAAATTCAAATCAACTTGTATTTACTGTGCCAACGTTATGCCCACTGCTGTGCCATGTACAAAATCATATTCAAATGTATAACAATAGCCTCTAAAGAAATGTTAAAGCTACGCTTTGTTCTTTCCAAGGTACTTTTATTCATACTAATATTTAGAGACTCCCTTATACGTACCAAGGATCTAATAGGTACAAGAAATAGAAAGATAAACATGAATCTGTCTCAGTTCTTTTAGGACCTTATTATCTAGCAAAGAAGCAACATTTCTTTTTAAAGGTGTCTATGGGGGGAGGCAGAAATCATCTTTTTTAAAATCTCATTTAAAAAAAATTAAAATAATAATGATCATTATTAAAAAGTTTTATCTACAGACGTATAAAACAAACTGTTTAAGTTCCTTCCATATTCCTTTTCCACTCCCATTCTACTTCCCAAGGGTGTGCTCAGTTAGTATTTTGGTGAGTACTCTTCCAGATCTTTTCTTTTTTTTTTTTGAATTTTTTAAAATTTAGTTTTAATTTGCTTTTATATTTAAAAAAAAAAATTTACTTTTTATCCATTTTAACCCCCCTGTTTTTGCAGTTTTTGTGTCCATTCGTTGGGCAAGTCTCTGTATCTGTTTCCTTCCCTCTCCTCTCATCCTTCTCCTCCTGTCTTCACCTGGATTCAATCCTGGGAACCTCCGATGTGGGAGAGAGGTGTTCTGCCACCTGCGCCACCAGTTCCTGATTTTTCGGCGTGTCTCGTCTTGGCTCTCCCCTGTGTCTCTCTCCTGTTACATCATCATCCTGCTGCTTGGTTCAGTGGGGCCTGATGGCTCACCCACTTGCAGGACCTGGGGGCTCACCCACTCACGGGGCCGTACGGCTCACCGCTCACAGGGCCTGGGGGCTCACCCACTTGCAGGGCCCGGAGGCTCACCTGCTTGCGGGGCCAGACGGCTCACCCGCTTCTGGGGCCTGGGGGCTCACCCGCTCTCAGGCCTGACGGTGTGCCCGCGCACCTTCTATATTTTTCTTTATTTTACTGGAAGGTCCCGGGGATTGAACTCGGGTCCCTCCACATGGGAAACGGACACCAAACCATTTGAGCCCCATCTGCTGCCTGCTATATCTCTTATGGTTGACCAAAGATACCTAGAGTTACAGTCATTTCTCACACAGGATGGTCATATAATAAATCAGGCTTGGTTTATCACCAGCATTCAAAAAACCAGACCTAGGGAGAAAAACTAGGTTTGGGGACACATGCATGGTTTCTAACATAGCGAATGTTTAGCCTACCCTGATTATCACAAAATCAGGACAGTGAGAATATTCGCATCCAGAGCTTTTTCTATGCATGTGAAACACACACATATCCTTTTTCATCCCTAACACACATACATATTTATATTGTAAATATGTAAATCATCCATTTATGTATATATACACATATGTGGGGTCATGCTATATATTGTTTTGTAACTTACTCTTTTACATTTAATCCTTTGTTGTACATTAAATCATGTATACAGAAAAGCGCACCAAATAAATATGTCAGTTTAGAAAATAACCTGTGTAAACACCAGCCAGATCAATAAATAGAAAACTGTGAGTACCCTACAAATTCCCTGAGCCCATCATCCCCAAATCATTATGCTGAAATTTATGTTAATCACTTCCAGGCTTTCTTTATAAGTTTACAACCTAAGAGGCAGGGAAAGCTTAAATTTGTCTGTATTGGCAAATACCTGTGGGCTGAAAGCAGCTTCAGTTCTCTAAGTCTCTCTAAACTCTCTTTTTCTCTTAGATTTTGGCCTTTAATTCCTTATCTTTTCAGCCCTCTGCCTTTCGGAGGATATTTATTTATACACAATTGTTTTCAGCAAAAAGATTGGTTCAAATAATCTAATCGTCTATATTTCCAGGAACAGAAATCTGTGTTACTTCTCCACTCTCATTACAGATATAGGCAAAAATGTGGTATCTTATCTACTAGAGTATAAGCTTGTTAAGGGTTATGAGAAACAAATATCTTTGATTTTCCACAGCACAAATAGGAAAATATGCAATAAATACACTAGCAGTAAAGAGTAAGGAATGGGAAAGAGAATGAATATGTAATTATCCTGCCCTTGAAGAGTCTCCATCTCCATTTCCTTTCTTTGAAGGAAGGAAAGGTATATATATGCATATAACAATTTGATGTGAAACAATGAGGTAATATATTATAAAGAGAAATATTTAAATATTTCACCTATATTCACTGACATGGAAAGATTTCTAAGATATATTATCACATGAAAAGAGAAAGTTGAAGGATGGTATATGTGAATATGTGTATATATGTAAAACACATAGCATATACAGCGTATGATCTCATGTGTGTTAATCAGTGTGTGTGCGCGCTCATGTGTGTTCTCGTTTAGCCACAGAAAAATGACTAAGGATACATCACAGTGGTTACTTCTATGGAATGGGATTAGGAAGCCAGAGGAGTTATCTTTTCACTTAAATATCCTGTATCATATTTTTACAAGCACATATTACTTTAAAAGTTAGAAAAAAACATTTAAAAAATATATACTCAAGTGTAAACATATATGATGACAATGGAAATCAAGAAGGAAAAATAGACATGAAGACAGAAATAAGTAGAAAAGGTAGGACTGGTAGAGTTTAACTTAGAGGACAGGGGTAGGGGAAAGGGAATGAGGTGAGGAGAGTCATGTTTTGAGCAGACATTAGGGAACAAATGAGAATGGCACCTGAAGAGGACCATAAGGAAGTTCACCCAGCTAAAGTGAAGTCCAGTTCACACTGAGAGGATTTAATATACATAACAGAGCCACAGCATAAAATGTGAAATGCCAACGATGTTGAGTTTACAATTAGTTTAATGGGAAATAGGAGTCATCACAGGTTATTTTGCAAGGTAGTAATATGAGACACTATGACTCTCACAGAGTACTTTGTGTAAAATAAGATAATACATGTGAAAATCCCTGGTGATTTGTAAAGTGCTAGATCAGTTACAGATTTTAACTATGTTATTATATCATAAGTTATAGTTCTAGAAGATTACCTTGGCATTCTTGTATGGAATGCATTACAAGGGAAGAAAGACTCGGGGCAAGGAGATCCCCAAACAGTTTAATATTCTTTGAGTATGTCCAGTTTGTTCAACATGAAAAATGCAGATAACTGTCTAACCTCACAGGATTGTTATAAGGATTAAAGGCACATAAAATAGCACGGCCGAAATGCAGTAGTTCATTTCTTCTCAAATGCTATTGTAGTCAAAATAAATGATGTCAAAAAAGATTATAACTGATGAGGCCAAGAGATTTTTCAAAACAAAAAATTGATAAGGATTTATTTATTGGATCTAGGGAACAAAAGAGGAAAAGGTGATGAGTCCTAAGTTTCCAACAGGGGAGTCTGGGAGAATGGTGATATAGCTCTGACAGAAACTGACCTAGATCTATGAATCACAATAATTTTGGAGTTATGACACCCTTATCATGTGACTTTCACCTCCTTCATCTCTGTTATTTCCACCCCACCCTCAACCTTGTCCCCTCGGGTGTGCGGCAACCTCCTTGTATTGCTACAAATTTGGCTTAACATATTTAAAAATAAAAGTTCAATTACATCCACCTTATTTTGGAAAAAATATTCAAAAATGCATACAAACCTTAAAATAATTGAGCCACACAAATTTACTGACTATTCAATTATTAGAGTAGGCAAAATTTAGCTCGTCAAAATCAAGGCAAATTCCACATTAGATATTAAGAAAGAAAAATTCTTTATCAGTAAAATATTTGACAGAATTAAACATCCTCAGGATTTAAAATTAATTGTATTTTTAGGATATTAAGGCCAGAACCAATACGTTCTGAAAACCAAAAAAGATCAATAAAAATTAATCAAGTAAATGATTAGATTATTTATTGTACTTTTCTTCTAACTAGATTCTGACTTATAAATTACATGTTACAACCCTGGGCTGTGGTCTTAGAGCAGAGCTTATTATAGTTTTACAATATTCCAAAAGTCTCAGTTGGACATCTAGTGTTACCTGGCTAGAGGTCAAAAGTTTGAAGATTATTAAGATAGAAAACAAAAGTTGGAAAATCTTAAAAGTGGTTTGTTACACTTCTGACTCATTTTTCTTTAAGTCCCATCTCTATAAAAGATGACAGAGTTGGCAATTGTGTAACTAAGCCTCCAGAATTAGTGACAACTCTGCAATGTGACAATTGTTTTGCAATGCATTTTGTCACCATCATATGAAAATCTTGAGAAATAAAATATCTTGTTTACCTGCTGGTTCCTGTCAGACAAACCATTCACATAACAGTAAAACAATACTTTAGGCTAAACTACCTACCTACATTTCTTAGAACTTACAATTAGAATTTAAAAATAATGTTATTGTTTCTACATACTTGAAAAGGTTGGAAAAAAGAAAAGAAAAAGAAATTTTTCTTTGCTTCACAATAATATGGCTGGGTGATGGGGGAGATGAAACAAGACTGGCTATGTGCTAACTGCTGACACCAGGGATGAGTATAGAGAAATTCATATCCTATTGTGTCCACTTTTGTGTAAGTTTGAAATGTTCCAAAGTAAAAAGTTATAAAAAGGCATATACCTAATTATTCAAGATTGTCTAACTTTACACCAAAAATGGATATCATAGTACTAGCAAGAGGACTGCAATAAAGTGCCATCTTTAGAACATGAGCTAAGATTCCAAGAGTTCATGTGGCTTATTTGCCCAACAAAAATAACAAAAATGATGCCAGACAATCCTTTTTATGCACATAGTGCTTTGCATTGCAGCACTTTCACATTTATTATTTCAAGTGACCTTCACTAGAACACTATGAGATAGGGTTGGTAACATTCTAATTTACGAAAAGAAATACAAGGTTCAGAGAAATTAAGTGACGTTCATTCACTGCATTTATTCACTCATTCCACAAACATTTATTGAATGCCTACTGTGTGCCAGGAAGATCTGTCTTAGGTGTTGGGGATACAGAGACAAAGAAAATGTGGTCCCTACACTCAAGAGGTGCACAGTCTAGTAGAAGGGACAGATTCATAAACTATAGTCGCATGACAATGTCACATCCATGCTACAATGAACTGTTTTTCAAAAAAAATTTTTTTTATTACAGAAGTTGTAGGACTAAAGAAAAATTATGCAGAAAATAAGAGACCCCTATACCGCCACTAGCAGGAACACTTTGCATTCATATGGTATTTTTGTTACAATTGATGAACAATTATTATAAATATATTATTAACTATAGTCTGCAATTTATGTTAGGGTTCACCGATTATGTTATACACTCCTATGTTTATTTTTTAACAGTTTATTCTAGGAACAGATACAGTTTTACACAAACTCAACACATACAAATTCAGGTATACACAATTGGCAATCGAAAAAAAATAAAGGCAGAGAGAGAATTAAAATTTTTAAAAATTGGGAAGCAGATGTGGCTCAACCACTTGGGCGCCCGCCTACCACATGGGAGGTCCCGGGTTCAGGTCCTGGTGCCTCCTAAAGAAGACGAGCAGACACCCATACCCGTCGCAATGAGCTAGATACCGCACCCTACGGCAATGGGCTAGTCACGGCACCCTGCTGCAACGAGCTAGATGCAGCACCCACCGCAATAAGCAGACGCCTAAATTGAGAGATGCCACAAGCCAGCAGACGCCACAGCCGGGGGAGTAGATGTGGCTCAGGCTGTTGGGCACTCGCCTCCCATGTGGGAGGTCCCAGGTTTGGTTCCCGGTGCCTCCTGGAGAAGGCAAGCAAACAATGAACAGACAGACGAGATAACCACCTGGGGGAGGGGGGAATAAATTAAAAATAAATAAAATAAATAAATAAATCTTTTAAAATATTTAAAAAATTATTTCCATGATTAATTTACTTATTGTTACTCAAGTGTTTATTTGCCTTATTTATAAAAAACGCATGATAGGTATGCTCATATAAGAAATACTCATTAAATAATGTGGTTTGCTATTGTGCATGATTTTCAACTCACGCAAAGGGTCTTGGAACATACTGGTCACATAAAATGAGGTCCTATTGTATACAACTAAAACTTTCCGTTTTAACCACATTCAAATATATAATTCAGGTGATAATTAAATTCACAATGCTGTGCTACCATCACCCACCACCATCCATTACCAAAACCATCACCCCAAACAGAAACTCTGTACCAATTAAGCATCAACTCCTCATGTCCTACAACTGCCCTGAAACCTGGTAACCTATACTCTGATTTCTGACTCTAGGAATTTGCTTATTTTAATTATTTCATATCAGTGATCATACACTATTTGCCCTTTTGTGTCTGGCTTATTTCAGTCAACATGATGTCTTCAAGGTTCATCCATGTTTTTGCATGTATCAGAACTTCATTACTTTTTATGGCTGAATAATATTCCATAGTATGTGTGTATCATATTTTGTTTATTTACTGATCTGTTGATGGACACTTGGGTTGCTTCCATCTTTAGGCAATTGTGAATAATGTTGCTATAAACATTGATGTAAAATTATCTGAGTCCCTGCTTTCAAGTGGGGTTATACCTAGAAATGGGATTGCTGGGTCATATATGTTCTATGTTTAACTTTTGGAGGAACTGCCAAACCATTTTCTAAAGTGGCTCACCATTTTACATTGCCACCAACAATGAACATGTGTTGTCCCCCCTGGCCCCCTTTTAAACAGCAGCAATTCTAGTGGGTGTGAAATGATATCTAATTGTGGTTTTGATTTGCATTTCCCTAATGGCTAATGATGTTGAGCATTTTTTTCATGTGCTTTTTGGCCATTTATACATCTTCTTTGGAGAAATGTCTGTTCAAGTTTTTTGCCCATGTTTCAATTGGATTGTTTGTCTTTTTGCTGATGCATTGTAGTGTTCTTCCTATATTCTGGATATTAAATCCCTATCAGAAATATGGTCCCAAAATATTTTCTCATATTCTGTAAGTTGTCTTTTTACGTTCATGATGAAATAGGAAGTTTTAGTTTTGATGAGGTCCCATTTATCTATTTTTTTCTTTTGTTGCTTGTGCTTTTGGTATAAAGTCTGAGGAACCATTGCCTAACACAAGGTCCTAAAGATGCTTCCCTACGTTTTCTTCTAGTAGTTTTACAGTTTTGTTTCTTATGTTTAGGTCTTTGATGAATTTTGAGTTAATTTTTATATATGGTATGAGGTAGGGGTCTATATTAGTCAGTCAAACGGTGGTGATGCAAAGTACTAGAACTCTGTTGGCTTTTATAAAGGGTATTTATTTGGGGTAGATGCTTACAGTCACAAGGCCCTGAAGAGTCCAACTCAAGGCACCATAAGAGGTACTTTCTCACCCAAAGTCTTTTGTCACCTGTTGAAGCAAGATGGTGGGTAATGTCTGCGGGGGTTCAGCCTTCCTTCTTTCCTCTTAAGGCTCCATGGACCCAGCTTCTTCTTATGTCAGCTGTAGGCAGGCATAAGGCTTATGTCTCTCTTCCCAGGGCTTGTTTCTTTCCGGGCTCAGCTGCTCTGGTCTCTTCACAAGGTCAGCTGCAGATTACTAGGCTCAACTCTCTTCCCAGGGCTGCAGGATCTTGTCTAGTGAGCTGTCTCTCTTCCTCACATATCTGCTTCTCTGTGTGTCTACTTCCATGTGTGAGTCTGTTTTATCCCCACCAAGAGTGTGGGGAATCAACCCTGCATGCCCTAATGATGTAGTCAAATAAAAGCCCTAATTTTGATTTAATAAAGTAAAAGTGAAACCTCTGAATCTAATACAATCTAATACACCCAGAGGAACAGACCAATTTACAAACAAAATCCAAAATATATTTTTGGAATTCATAAATAATATCAAACTGCCACAGGGTCCAACTTCATTCTTTTGCATATGGAGAACCAGTTTTCCCAGCACTATTTGTTTAAGAGACTATGATTTCCTCATTGCTTGGACTTGGCATCCTAGTCAAAAATTAATTGGCCATAGATGTGATGGTTTATTTCTGAGCTCTCAGTTTGACTCCAAGATGGTTTTGGCTATTTGGGTTCTCTTACCTTTCCATATAAATTAGATGATTGGCTTTTCCATTTCTGCAAAGAAGGCTATTGGAATTTTCATTGGAAAGGCATTCAATCTGTAAATTGCTTACAATAGAATTGACAACAATAAGTCTTTCAATTCATGAACATAGAATGTTCTTCCATTTATTTAGGTCTTCTTTGATCCTTTACCATTGTTTTGTATTTTTCTGGGTATAAATCCTTTACATTCTTGGTTAAATTTATTCCTAGATATTTGATTCCTTTAATGGCTATCATAACTGGAAATTTTTCTTCCCTCTTCAGATTGTTCATGATTAGTGTATAGAAACACTACTGATTTTTATATGTTGATATGATATTTTATACCCTGTTGCTTTGGTGAAATAATTTATTAGCTCTGCTAGCTTTGTTGTGGATTTTTCAGGATTTTCTCTATATAGGATCATGTCATTTACAAATTGGGACAGTTTTACTTCTTACTTTCCAATTTGGATGAATTTTATTTAATTTTTTTCTTGCCTAATTGCTCTAGCTAAAATTTCCAGTACAATGTTAAATGACAGTCTCACACGAAAGCCGGCATCCTTGCTTGTTCCTGATCTTAGGGGGAAAGCTTTCAGTGTTTCACCATTGAGTATGTTGTTAGCTGTGGTGTTTCATACATGCCCTTTATTATGTTGAGGAAGTTCCCTTCTATTTCTAATTTTCTGAGTGCTTTTTATCAAGAAGAGGTGCTGGATTTTGTCAAATGCCTTTGTTGGGTCAACTGGGATGATCATGCAGTTTCTCCCCCTTCATTCTGATAATATGGTATATTACATTAATTGTTTTTCTTATGTTGAACCACCTTGCATATCTAGGATAATACCACTAGATCATAGTGTATACTTCTTTTCATGTACAATTGGATTCAGTTTACTAGTATTTTGTTGAGTTTTGCATCTATATTCATAAGGGATATTGGTCTGTAATTTTTCTTTTTTTGTAGTATCTATTTGGCTTTGGTATTAAGTTAATCTTGGCCTCACAGAAAAGGTTAAGGAGTATCCCCTCTTCAAATTTTTGGAAGAATCTGAGCAGGATTGGTGTTGATTCCTCTTGAAATGTTAGATAAAATTCACCAGTTAAGCCATCTGGTCCTAGGCTTATCTTTGTTGGGAGGTTTTTTGACCACTGATTCAATTTCCTTATTTGTTATTGCCCTATTCAGATCTCCTATTTTTTCCTGAGTCAGTGTAGGCAGTTTGTGTGTTTTTAGGAATTTGTCCATTTCACCTAGAAAACCTAATTTTGGTGTACAATTAATTGTTCATAGTATTCTCTTATAACTGGTTTTGTTCCTGGGAGGCTGGTAGTAATGTCTCCCTTTTCATTTCCAATTTTAATTATTAGCGTCTTTTCAATTTCTTTGTCAGTCTAGCTAAAGGTTAGTTGATTTTTATTGATATTTTCAAAGAACCAACTTTTGATTTCATTGATTCTATTTTTTATTCTCTATTTTATTTATCCCTGCTATAATCTTTGTTATTTCCGTCTTTCTGTTTGTTTTGGATTTAGTTTTCTCTTCTTTTTCTAGATCTACTAGTTATGAGGTTAGGCTTCTGATTTGAGATCTATTTTTTTTTTCCCCCTCCTGAGCTGGCTCCCTTGTCTGTTTGCTCATTGTTTTTTGCTTGTTGCCTGCTCACTGTTTTTGCTCATTGTTTTTGCTTATTGTCTGCTTGTTGTTTGTCTGTTCCTTTAGAAAGGGCCGGGAACTGAACATGGGGCCTCCCATGTGGGAGGTGGGTGCTCAACTGATTGAGCCACATCCACTCCCCAGATCTTTCTTTTTTAATGTAAGCATTTAGAGCCATAAATTTCCCTGTCAGTGCTGTCTTTGCTGCATCCCATAAGATTTGGAATGCAGTGTTTTCATTTTCATTTGCCCCAAGATATTTCCCAATGTCACTGATGATTTCTTCTTTGACCCACTGGTTGTTTAGAGTGTGCTGTTTGCTTTCCACATGTCTGTGAATTATCCAGTTCTCCCTCTGCTATTAATTTCTAGAATCATTCCATTTGATCAGAGAAGATACACTGTATGATTGCAACACTTTAGAATTTATTGGGACCTAGCATATGGTCTATCCTGGAGAATGACCCATATGCATTAGAGAAGATTGTGTATTCTGCTGCTATTGGGTAAAGTGCACTATATATGTCTGTTAGGTCTAGTTGGTTTATACTATTGTTCATGTCTTCTGTTTCTTTATTGATCTTTTGTCTAGATTTTCTATCCACTACTGAAACTGGTTCATTGAAGTCTCCTACTATTAATGTAAAACCCTTAAAATCTGTAAATATTTGCTTTATATATTCTGAGACTCTACAATTAGGTGCATATATATTTATAATTATTATGTCTTCTTGTTGAATTGACCCTTTTATCAGTATATAGTGACCTTCTTTGTCCCTCACAAGAGTTTCCAACTTAAGGTCTATTTTATCTGTTATTAGTATGAAATTTTTATAGCTATCTCAGCTCTCTTTTGGTTACTATTTGCATGATTTATTTTTTCCATCCTTTCACTTGCAGCCTACTTGTGTCTTTGGATTTAGGGTGTGTCTCGTGTACAGCATGTAGTCAGCTAATGCTTTTTTAAACTCCATCCTGCTAGTCTCTGCCTTTTGACTGGAGAGTTTAATTCATTTACATTTAAAGTAACTACTATTAATACAGAACTTTCTTCTGCCATTTTGCCATTTGGTCTTTGTAAGTTTTGTACCTTTTTTGTCCCTCAAATCTTCCATTTATGACTGCACTCATATTATTTGAATTTTTGTATTGTACCATTTTGAGTCCCTTCTCATGTCTTTCTGTATATACATTCTCTTTGTGGTTACAATAGGGCTTAAGTTTAACATCCTGAATCTATAATAACAACATTTGATTTAATACCAACTTAACTTCAATAGCAAATACATACACCATTTCTATTCTTTTCCATCCTTCCACCTTTCGTTGGACTTGTTACAAATTACTTTATACATTGTTCAATACCATAGATTTATCATTAATTTCAAAAAAACATTAAACCACGATGTGCAGTAAGAAATACACTTTATATCACAATTCAGTACATGCAAATGTTTAAGAGAAACAAAAATTTTATGAAACAATACTTACTCTTCCTATGCATGATGTTACACACTGGTATTCTGTAAGCTACCCTATTCAGTATCTTTTCTTTTTAAATAATGCTGATCACAACATTTTATGTTGATTTCACTATTCCCTAACAGGTTGTGACTTACAGTGTGCAAAAGTGCTTTGATAAGTATGACCAGAGTTCTCTGGTAACACAAGAGGAAGCAAAACTTCTTTTCCAGGGAGCAAGGAAAGGCTTTAAAGAGGTTGGTCTCTGAGGACTTATCAATACTAAAGTTGCAGAACTAGAGCAGAGGTTTTTAGATGCTTTAATGACATTGATCTTGCAAGTACTATGGTGTTTTACGTTGGCCAAAGACAAAACAGCAATAGGCTGTGAACTCACTGAAATGTTATGGAAAGAATTTGTCTTTAAGAGATGTCAGCAATCATTCATTTACTAAATCCTTATGTGGTGCAGCATTTCCTGTATATTAGATCATACTTCTACTACCTGTAAAATCAACTCTAAACATCTTTCACTAATATATCACAAAATTAGGGGAGTGGGTGTAGCTCAGTGGTTGAGCACCTGCTTCACATGTATGAGGTCCCAGGTTCAATCCCTGGTATCTCCTAAAAACAAAAACAACAACAAAAAGAATCCTAATTCATAAAATTAATGTATCTATTCTGAGAATATAAGATTTATTCTATAGTCAAAAGTCCTAAATATTTGTTCTCTATAAATGATCTAGAATAAAGGCTTAAAAAGCAAGATGCCTGGATAATATGCTTTAGATATGAAAACAGATAATGTAATTTGTATCAACCTCCAATCTATAATGTGATTTTGACAAAGCTCTAATTTTCTCAGTCTCAAAAATTTGATGTTCAGGGCAGTTGAGCCTACCATGTACAGAGCTCAGTAAAGGGCAGCAAAGGGGTGCTTTCCTCCATCAGTGTGCAATCAATCAGCTTACTAAAGTACTGCCATTCATTGGGCATTCAATAAATCACTGAGGATACTAATATTGACATTGAACAGCAAATAGGCAAAAGGAAGAAAGCTAATTGGATTTCATGAGATATAGAGGAATATTTCTCATTCCTACTTCCACAAATGGAAACATTAACATGCTTTGACTATCACTGATAAAATATTTTGTTGACTAAAAGTTTAAAAACAGTATTCTTAATTAAAATCAAAATAAATGGAATTAAATGAAAAACACCAGCCAGATTCGTGCCTTAACTCATGTAATGGTAGGACCTTATTAATTTGAAAGGATTCTGGGCTAGACTTTATTGGTATCAATGCAGTGATAGAGGGCTGGCCAGAGGAAATAAGAATTATACATATAGGAAAATTGCTGAAAAGCATAAGCCATTTATAAAGACATTCTGATCTTTCCATGAATCTCGTGGTCAAGAGGATGCATTTAAGGCTTGATAACTCTGAATGTTCTAAAAGATGTCACAATAGATAAATGAACTGGAATCTACAAGACCTTTAAAAAGATCTTTACATTTTAGACTAATCAAGATTTATTTTAATAGCCACTCCTTAATTTAGACCACTAAAGATAACATTTTCAAAAATCTGTAAATATTTGGTTGAGAGTCAAATGAAAAATACCAGAACAATCAAGTAAAGATATGTAGCTAAAAATAATGTAAAACAAATTACTGAATTTTTAATCCTATAGTATTCTTATACAGAAAGTGAAACTAGGCAACACACACACACACACACACACACACACACACACACACACAAACTGGATTTATTTTCAGCATAAAGCAAAAGTCTACCTGGGACATGAGCTTGTTGTCAATTTACTTCTTAAAAGTTTTAATATTCACTTCCAACTTTTTATGAAGCATCACCAAATGAATGTTCACCTTTAGGCATCCCAAACTCAGTACGCCCAAAACTAAACTCTATTTCTCTTCTAACCTTTCCTCCTGCCCACTCTTCTTACTTGATCACTACCTATTCCAATGATCTCTAAAATGGGTTTGCACAAGAAAATCCACTTGAATAGGGGATTAAATATTAAAACTTTTGTACAAATAATTTGGTTACATGCTCAAAAATATTTTACTATTAAGGGTGTATGATAAAAAAAAATGTTGAAGCTACCAATTTAATTTCATACAGGCTTTCCCTACTGTTAGTCCATCAACCTACTAAGAGCTGCGATTCTCTCTCAAGTCTCTTCCATCACTCTCTTCTTTCCAGTTCCACTGTTACTGCAGTGGTTCAGATTTTCCATGCCTTCTGTGGTAGTCTTCTATCTTGTCTTGCTTCTTGCAGTATCTTTTTCCAACTCATCCTTCATTCTGCCACTAGAAGTATCTTCACTGGTCAAATATCACTCGTTATCAACAAAACAACAATGCCTACAAAATAGTCTAAACACTTTAACATAGTTTTCAGGGCTATCTGTTATCGTATTCCAACCTGGTGTAAAAGTGAAAATAAGCAAGGACTTCAGGCCTAGGTTTCAGTTTTGGTTCTGCCTTTTACAAGCTTTGTGACTTTGGGAGAATCACTTAGGCTTTCTGAGCATATATTTCCAAATATACATGGTAATTCTAATATCTCATAAGACTGCAAGGTAAATCAAATTAAAAAAAATATATGCAAGAAAGGACTTAGCACAGAGCTAGACACATACTAATTGATCAACCTGTGTTTCATCCCTTCTTTCCCTAGGTTTACCTGCTACTACTTCCTTTATACTTGCCTTCACAATCCTGGCACATTACACTCCAGCCACTCTGGAACGATTGCTTTCCTCATGCACGTTTCATTTCTCTTTGGCTTTGTTTATACTATACCCTCAGCCTCAAATGTCCTTTACTGCCTTCTCCAGATGACATTTCTACTGGTATGTCAAGGCCCAGCTCAACTGTCAACCCTTCCAGGAAGTCTTCCCTTATTTTACTGGTCAGAATTATTTACTTTTCCTTTATGTTCTCCCAGCACCTTGCTCACAGTTTTATTTTAGTACCTATTTCTCTCTTTGTGCTATAATATTAGTTATTTACATATATGTTACCTGTACTGAACTGCAAGCTTCCCAAAGGTAAGAAAACATGCTTTTCTTCTTGTACTGGAAGGAGTTTAATAAATGTCTGCTGATTGACTAAATATACCAAACACACTCCAAAGGAGTAAATTTTTACTAAAACAAACCAAACCAAAATACCAATCACTTATTCCAACTTTTGAAATGATTTTTAGAAACCAATTTCTACATGAAAAATACACCATAATTTTATTTAATCTTTACAATGAAAAAATAAAAAATAATGAAAAAAATTAGCTAATACTTGTGCAATGAAATTTCTTCAATGCATAAAAAAGTTTTTAATCTGTCAAAATGACTTTAAAAATTGACAATATCAATTTTTATCCATTGATATGCTACCAGTGAATGAAATATTTATGTAGGGCAATAATTCAAAGAGGATAAATCATGGTTCATCCATAAAATGGAATATTAGCCATCAATTTAAAATCATGTTTTCAAATATTCAATGAGCTCACACTATACTGAGCAAAATAATCAGGACACAAAACTGCATATACATTATGATGCCAATTTTGCAAATACACATTTTATAGGGGCAAAAAGATGAAGGAAATATACAAAACGTTAACAATGGTTATTTCTGGGTGATGAGATTACAGGTGATTTTTATTTTTTCTTTATATTATGTTATCTGGATTTTCTACAGTATACATATTTTTAACGTCAGAAAAAGTAATTCAAAAGAATAGATATAAAGAACTTCTAATTAAAGTTTAGTCAGATTTGCAAATGCTAAAAAGTTTATTAGCTTCCTGGTTTTTAATATTATTGCAACACATTCATGTAGACATAATGGAAAACTGAAAGTTGATTCTATAGCTTAGAAAATATTAGTATAAGTTTTCCTTAATTTCAAACAGCAAGCAGAGTAAACAAACATTTGACTAGCTATTTGGTAGGCAGCAAATCATCAGACCTGGTGGTGGGCATTCTTGCTTAGCCACTTTGCTAACTGTATGACTTGGTCTCTCTGGGCCGCAGTAACTGTATTCACAAATCACGGAAAATATTCCCATTTTCTCACTGCTGTCTGAAGAACTGACGTACATACTGTTTACAATATTTCTACTACAATGTCTAGGAAATGGCGGGCCCTCTCCTGCTTCTCGTGTCTCACAGATCTGGAGACTGTCCATCAAATTTGAGGGTGGAAGAGGATAAGTGCAGGGGTTCATTCGGACTTGAAGGGAACCTGGAAAGTCTGGTTAAGCTCCTTGGGTAGTAAAGGTTGATGATAAAACAGCCTGAAGGATCTCAGGCACTCCAGGCTGCACCAGACATGGCTGTGAATGTGCTGCGCACTGGTGGACTCCTCTGCGAAGTGGGATGGGACCACTAAAGGAAGGTCATGGGAGACGCGGGAAGGGGCACCAGGGGAAGGTAGAAATGGGGTTGGAAAGAACATAAAAAGATCAGGGAGAAGGAGGAGAGAACAAGCTTTGCAGGCAGTGCCATCAAAGGGGCAGAGAAAAGAGGGAGCTAAAGGAGAAAGTAGAAATAACCAGACTGTCAACGAGGGAAGATTAAGGGGGAAGAAAGGTATCTCTTTCTCTCCTCCACTTTCCTCCTCACTCTCCCTCCCTAATTCACTCCCCTATTCATATTTACTTCCCTGTTTCTCCCTCTCCTGCCACCTGCCATCTCTCCCTTCTTCAGTACCCAAACCATGCTTTTATTTATATGAGTCACTCCCATGCCCTTTCTGAGTGGCATCCCTTCCTGTAGGAGTCAGAAAGTGAAATAAACTGAGGTAAATTGTAACCTAGAATGGACCACAATGCCCAAACTGGCTTCCCAAACGGCCAAGGGTTCCAAGCATCATGAATGAGATTTAGAAGAGATCCTGGCTACAGTTATGAGGGTGCACAGCTCAGGGAGAGCAGTTGCTCACCTTGCTACTTTCTGTTTCTTGCCATTCCGTGTCCTCATTTGTACCATCTTCAATTACAAAGGATGTACTGTCTTCAATTATAAATGACCCATGAGAATGTCCCATGATTAGAATTTCTCAGTTGATAATTGTGTGGTCTCCATTTTTCTGGTGAATTTACAAAATGTCAGGTCTGAACATGTTTAAAAAGTAAGTTTACACAACAACTGGGCCATGAGAATATTCAGTCAAAGTCTTAATGCCTCAAGGTAGGAATGCATTTATTTCCATAGTGCATCACTTTGATGTCCAATATGTCAGTCGAATGTGCCAAGAACAAGTTCAAGACACAATGCCTGATTCTCGTTTTCTTGAGGGAAAATGTATTCCTTTTTACAAATAGAAATAAAATGTGTATTCAATCAAAAGCGTAAAAAAACAAAAAATAAAAAAAGTATAAAAAAAATGTTAACTGTAGAATATGTGGGTGCTAAGTGGGGACAACTTCAGAGACTCAAGGGTACATTTTGATTAAATTGTAACGAGTCATTAAAAATTCATCTTTTGGAAGTCATTATTTGAGAAATAAGAAAAAGTTAATATTGTACCTGGAAATGTGTTCATTCTCCAGTTAAAGTACATTACTTCATACCTCACTAAACAGTAGGATAATTTGTCTACAATTGCCAAAAGCTGTACTGCCTGAAATGAACAATAAAATGTCCTTGTAAACAGCTTTGTTCAGCAAAGAAGTATAATTTGCTCCCATGTTAAGAGAAAAACATTTCTTGTAAAAGCAAACCAAGAAATAAAAAGGAGTACCTTATTAAATAAAAACAAATGTACCCTATAGCACAATACAAAATAAGTATGCTATTGGGGAGTTCCCTAGAGAAGCTTACTTGCTCACTGTTCCTTTAGGCCCCTGCTTTCCAGGGTGTTGTTGGCAGACTCCAGGAAATGGGAACAGGGTGAGTTGATCATTTTCTCTTCTCCCTCATCTCTTCCAAAGCCAAGAAAGAAACGATAGCTGCAGAGCTCTGAATGACTATTTTGTAGTGTGGACTATAAAAAAGAATTGTTGGGTTTGAGGTGAATAGAGTCAAAAGGACAGAGAGAGGTTGCTGGGGTGCTTGAAAGAGCAGTGAGATGAAAGAAGAGCCTTGCTATAAATTTAAGGAAAGCTTTACTTTTAACTAATTTGTTTCCAGGCACTGCTCCACTGTGCCTCTCTGAATGGCAGAACCCAACACTGGTTTGAGAGCTGGTTTAAGAGCTGGTTTTAGTTTCTAAGGTAATGCCTAAGACTCATCACATTTTAGGGTTCAACACATATAGCCTAAGAAAGATATGCTGGATATGTGGTAAATCACTCTCAAATTTAGCCCACTTGATGACGCCACTTTGTTTTAGCAACCCATCTATTACTGGTGAACTGACCTCCCATTTCCTCCTACTCCTAAGAGTTCTTTCCTTTCCCTCAACTAAGCCAATCAACAGGTGGCAGTTTACGTAATGGTTAAGGGCACAGGGACTCTGCAGCCATATCCTGAGTCTGAATCCTGAATATGAAGTTGGGCAAATTACTCAATCTCTATGAGCCTCAATATCCTCTTTTATAAAATGGGGATAATACTACCACCTACCTTGCAGTACCTTGAATAGAGTCAGGTACATAGTAAAGTGCTCAAAGGCAGGCAGTAGCTGTTATTAGTTAAAAAAAAAAAAAAAGATGATTACTATGGCAAGGTAATGACTTCCCTGTACCCAGTCTTTAATTAATTTATTATAATAACTTGTTTGCATGTTTGGCTTTCCAAATTAAGGAAGCATTTCTTATAGGCGTATTAATTTTTTGTCTCAAAACATCTGTCTCTGGAATATAGTTAAGAGCTCAATGTCTGGTTGTGTTACGAATGAATGAGACAAAGCTTTGCAAACCAAACAAGGTGAGCAGTTGTAGTATTTGCAGTATAAATAAATTCGGGTTTAATGAACTTGTACTGAGTTTATGCTTATGCCTGGCCCTGTGTAATGAATTTTTCACATGACATTTTATTAATGCATTTCTGTGAGTCAGACAGACCTATGTAACTGCAATAACAACAGCACATTTAGACTAGCCCTCTCAGTCTACAAATTGAAAAGGGTTGGTCATTAAACCCTTGTCGAATTAGCTTTCAAGCCATATAAATAATTCGTTTATATTACCTCCAAAATGTAGCAGCAGAGGGTCGGCATAACCAGGACACAGGGGAATGCTATAGCAGGATGGCTATTCTCTTTATCTAGGCTAGGGTAATGGGATACAAAATGCAACATGGGGACATTTTTAGCATCCACATGGGCTAAAGGACCCCAGTAAGAAAGGTCTGCCTTAAAGGATCTCTTTAACCATAGAGTAAAGAACTGCATATTACATGCCAATATTTGGCAGCAACTCAATTTCCAAATGTTAGTTTTTCATGTAATCTTCATAAATCTCTGGGAAAATTCATATTGATATCAGCTCTTTTACTTTTTACATTATTGGGAAGAAATGTCTAAGCCAGCATGAATGAATAAGTGGATTTCAGTCTTCTGAAAGGGTTTTGGGTGTGGTTGAGATAGCTAACTTTGAAAACTTAGCAACACAGGATACATTATGACTAAGTTCTTTACTCTTTTTTTTTTTTTAAATAATGATGCTAACTCACCAGATCCTTCTGAAAGAGTCTTTTTATTAATTTCAATGAAGTCAGGTAGAGAATAAGTTGTAATGTGAAACACAATTTATGTAACTATGCTTAAATTCTTTTACAGAGTTATATCTTCTAATGTAAGATTTTTAGGATAAAACAATTTCAAAATAATATCAAACATTAGGTTAGGCTCATTTCAGTTTTAATCTGTCACAGGAAAATTCTTTCTATACAAACATTGAAATCCTAAGGCAAAATGATAGTGCTTAAAAAAAAAAATCTTCCCTACAGTTTATAATAAAAGAGGTGAAACTAAAACTCAACAGAAATTATACAGTTAGGCAATTCCAAATACTAAATACAAAAACATGTTAAAATAAAGATTGCAACATCAAGGAAAAACCATCCTCATATATACAGTTTTAGATTCTCAGCCATTCCTGACCCCTGCTCAGATGAGATCAACTGATCCTTAGATTTTCCCACAGTCAGCCAATAAGCTACTCACTCACTCTTTCTCAGCTACATGGGTTACTCCGGGAAGGGCATGCAATACATTTAAACAGCCAGTAGAAATCCCGTGGGTGAGTGTGGTCTGCCTTTCAAAACCAATGAACTTCCCATTATATAACCTTTCATAACAAAATAAGATAATAAGTCACACACCCAACTCAACTATAAGGCAGGATATGTTGCATGCCTCACATACGTTGCATGTATTTAAAAAAAGAAGAAGAAAAAGAAAAAGTTTTCTGAATGGCATGATCCATCTTATCAGGTAATGTCAGAAAATTAATGAATCCTACTTGATAGTATTTCTAGTCGTATTTTTACAATGATATTTAGACAATGTGATGTTTTCAATCAAAAACGTCCAAAGCATCTAAAACAAAAAACCATGACATTTTATCAATTCTTTATAAAATAAAGTAATTCTTTTAACTGCAGGAGAATTCTGAGAATCTAGCTTTTCCAGAAAGCCCAAGAAAAATACTTCAGTTTCACCATTCTCAAATTCATTTGACTTTGAAAGCAAAATAAACATATTACTCTGTTTAATGTCGTTGCACAAGCAAATTCACAAGAATGAAATGTGTTCAGAGTTCCTAGAAAAAATGTAGCAATACAGGCTGCCAACTTGTTCAATGTCAAGCTCTAGGCAGTATAGCAGCACCAGCAGTAAATGACTCAGAGTGAGTCACACTTAAGCTATTTTTGCTTTTAAAGTACTGCCAGGCACTGTGTTAATATTCAACCCAGAGTAAATTTAGCCCAACAAGAAAACAAGTGTTTCCATGGTTGCTTCTTCCCAGTATTTATGGTATATATGTAGCCATTAGGCACAGGAATCCAGCCAGATAAATGAAGCAGAAAGGCTCATCTTTCATTGACAGGCTTTGGAACACTGAAAACACTAAAATGAAATGTGGGCTACTCTTCCATGTCCTTCTGTCTAAATACCTCTCCCAACTACACAGAGCAAATATGTAGAGAATATACTATTAATGGTTCTTTTAAAAGTCTGTACCATTGAAGGACCTTTAGAGGACTACTGTTCATGGATTTTATCTGGCTCTGTATTGAATCATAACCAATCACATTTCTCTCAGAGTGCAACCACAGGGAACTAAAATGCTTCAAGTACTTAGCAAAAACAGTAGAAAATCTGGTCTACAGATATCAAATAGAATCCTTCTACAATATCATATATAATGAATGATCAGGGTCTAGAAACGTGTCTGACACTCAGAAGCTTTTCAAAAAATATTGGTTAGGGGAGATGATGGATAGTTAACACCTAACTGATTTTTTCAAAAGTCTCAGTTTTTCTGAAGATGTTATTTCTAATCCAAACGCACATGGAGTTTTTATACTTGAATAATATAATGAACTAGAGAGGGGGGAAAAGAGATGCCAGAACTTTTCCCAAATTGAATCTATTTGTTTATACTGTTAGAATCCTCAGCATTATCTACAGAATCTGTGCTGGTCATATACAGTGGTTAGTATTTTGCTTAGTAAAAAAAAATATCAAAGTTAAGTTTCCAAAGAGGGATGCATGCACCTCAGAGTCTATCTAACACCTTAGAACTTCTACCTGTAATTAACTTTTATCTAAAAAGAATGAGAAAAATTAAGTTTCACTAATGCACATACTGAAGTATGCAGAAGATGTATAAACATGAATAAACAAAATATTGGGAGCAATATGTTCCTGATGGGGGTGAACAATCAAAACAGTGCAATGTTTTACATTTAGATGGTCAGTGCCACAAAGGAAGTATGGAGGAAAAGGCTGGATCAGCAAGCAACTGGAGAAGATAGAGAAATGGTAATGTGAGCAAGGTAAGCCTGGAAAACAACCACACAGATTACCTCGGCACAGTGGGAACTACAGGACTGGGCACATGGACAGTCACCCAGAACCGCCTAATCCAAGACCATATTCTGAATTAAGAAACTGACCAGTTCTCATATCAAGATCCTTAGACCACTAGGGATCCCTGAAAATTACAATGGAGGCCCAAAAGCTATTTTCAAAATTCTAAAAAAGACACGCACAAGTGTAATTATTTAATCGTCTTTCTCGTGAGGAACAACTGTGATAGGGGTAGCTAGGTAGTGAAAAAGTTGGAAACTCCTGAAACATTCTTTAACTTGTTTGAATGGAATCTCTAATTCCCATGGAAAGCATGTAGCACAGGACTTGGCATATAATAGTAGGTCATTATAAACATTTGTTAAATAAAGATGGAACACATAACTGTATACCCACAAACACCCATGCATTCTAAAGCTCTGTTTATCTTATATATGTGTTAATTGTGTAAGTAACTTCAGAATATGAAAGCCTAAAGGGCTATAAATAACTTCTCAGAATATCTTAATTTCTGACTCCCTTGATCACTGATTTCACTGATTCTACTAATAGTTCAGTCTTACTCATCTTTACTGGGAAGTCTCAGATAACAGGAGTATAAAGTGTAGTTAAATCTCCACAGAGGAACATAGGAAAATCTGAACAGAGGCAAAGGGGGGTGGGGATGAGGGGAGAGGGATGAATGGGTAAAGCACAGGGGATTTTTAAAGCAATGAAACTCTATGATTCCACAGTGGATACATGACATTATTCATTTGTTAAAACCCACAGAGCTGTATGACACCAAGAGTGAACCCTAATGTAAAGTATGGACTTACGAGGTCTGGGGTTCAATCCCCATCCCTGGTACCTCAAAAATAAACAAACAAATAAATAAATAAAATGGAGGCAAGGGAATATGGAAAACTGCACTATCTGCTCAAATTTTCTGTAGACCTAAAAATGCACTAACTCTAAAAAATAAAGTCTATTAATCAAAAAAAAAAAAAAAATCTAAACAGAGGCAAAGGGTGCTACTCTTCCTTGTAGTGCCCTGTACTAACTTCCCAATGACCTGGTTCATTGTCTGGGACCCTGAGCTCCTGCCACTTAGCTTTTGCCCGATTTCAGCCTCCTTTCCTGCTTAGTATCATCTCATCCCTTTAATGCTCATGTATCTCCTACCACGAGAGGCCTGGATTCTGGATTCTTCTGATCCTACAGGCCCTGGATACTATGATACCTTGCTCTAACCTATGACTTGTCTTGACCTTTACTGTTTGTATATTCTGGCTTAAGTGACTGGCCTACTACTGACCCTTGGTACTTTACACCTTCATACAATTCCCTAGATCTGTCTACCAACTTCCTATTTACCTTACTGTGAGGCCCAGCCCAGCCTATTAGCAATTAAATATCAAGAGTGCTAGGAGGAAAATTATATTGGCACAAAATTATAAAATTCAAAAACAGTTCATAATACTATAAATAAGAGTTGTTTATTCATTGTAAAATGCTTCTCTATAAAGCTATTGGTGACAAAATGTTTTTCCTGCCATCCGATTTCCTGCCCTAATTCTATGTAAACAAGGTATCCTAGATATAAAGCAAGAATTGCAAACTTGAATGCCTAGCAAAGAAAGACAATTAGTATAAATGTCTAAAGTAGACTAGATGCAATAAGACAAACAGTGACTGAGAAGCACAACTGTTATCTAGATGTATTTAAAAACATCTGTGTGGGACAAACAAAATTCAATTTCAGGCTAGATATGGCCTGCAGATCTCTAGACCTCTGGGCAGTTTGAAACATAAAATAAAAAAATAAAACAGGGGAAGCAAAAGGGCCTTATGGTGACTGTATTTATGACACTAAATTTTAGCTAAGTCACTCTATAAAAAACATATCTACTAAAATAGCAGAGAGAAGCTTAAGCCTATGAAGGATATGGGCAGTCAAATTGCATTTTAGAACTGCTAACTCTTTGGCCAAGTGAGAATGCAATTAATAGCATTACTAGTTTCATGTACATTGCTTAGAAGTAGATAAACCTAAGAAGATTGAAAGGTCATTCTTCTAAGGCATGATTCACTTCGCTTTCAGTGCCCTCAAAGGGAAAATCATATAGCTGAGAATAAAAGCTTAAATAGAAAAAGGGACTCAAATGTTCAAGATCACTTTTTCATAAAGGGATCTACTCCTTTCAAAGCCAAATTCCTTTTCTTTCCAATTCTCATTTTATAAAAAAGACAAACTATAAACTATGGCCAGTTGTTATCATTTACTCCTAAATGCAGGTTTTGGATCAAAAAATGTTATTCCATATTGATGCCAAGATTTTTTAAAGATTAGAAAACGTTCATCATATTAAGTATACGGCATGAGGTAAATGGAACAAGCCCTCTGCTTGCCTACTCTGAGCATTTGAAATAGCAGATGAATTAGAAAAAGCTATATCCAGGCACACCAGGTACATGGCTTGGTAATTAGAGCAAGGGCTAGAATTCAGTCATCCCTTGCCTCCTTGGCCATGTGTTTTGGGGCAGTGCATAACAAACTAAACAACTGCCCACAGTAGGGCTAACCTATCTTACGTTTAGAAATATGTTATTTTCATAAAGGCATATTATTTAGATTCTGGGAGTCAGTGCTTTCTAGCCCACCATGTATCTTTACTTATCACCCATTCCTAAGTTACAAACTATCTAAGACGATATTCTGGCAACTACTTTCAGTGGTTTTGTGATGAGCCACCTTCGTGAATCCTCTGCTCAAACTCCAGCCGGGCTTACAGCATCACTGTCCAGTCTACTCTTCTCACCTTGCTGTTTGGAGAGGTGTGCATAATAGCACTGTTTTAAGCTGGGCCCCTGTGCACCTACCTGGCTCTCACTGCCTCAACTCTGCAGGGACACCCTTTTAGCCATCTTTGACGAGATTCTTCCCACCTACCTCACCCAGTTCTGCAGAGTGGACCCAGAAAGACTCTATCTAGGGTTACTAGGAAACATGTTATAAATTTTTATAGGTACCTCTAACTGAATTTGCATTAGCATCTCTAACAAGGTAAAAGGCAGTAGCAAGTAGGCTGGGTTTGAACAGTGAACCCAGACTTGAACTCAGACAGTCTGGATTTCCAGTCCAGTTATGAACTCAATAGAGACCCTGAAAAAACAAATGTTAATCTCAAAATGATACCATCTTACATTTATTTGCATATGACTATGCAATTTGCAAATACTTTAATATGTTATCTCATTTTCAATTTATAATAGTACTATGATATATTCTTTTTGAAATGAACATACATTCCAGCTACTAAAATAAATGAAATGATTAAAGTTTGTTTAATAATTCTCAGAATTCCTATCAATCCATTCTGTAGAAATTCAGCCATGGGAGCATTTAAATCAGGCAGTATTAGCCAAGCATCATTGCTTTCAAAAGAAAAGCAATGATAAACCGGATCATGGGATTCACTTTTTTTTAATGCCATTTTAACAGTGAAATACGAACCTGCCTTACTCAAATAATAATTATGATCCTTATGTCCTATCGTTAGTTGTATAGTTAAGCTGGGCACTTTGGCATTTGGTGGATGTTTAAATATTATGCTATTCAATTAGCATTAAATAAAATATATTTTAATAACTCCCTCTCAAAGTTAGTTTAAAATGTTTAAACAGGACCAACTGGAATAGAAAGTTTCAAAAGCCAATTAACCTGTCAAATTTGGGAAAGGAAATCCCCCAATTAATTTCTACCAGCTTAGTCCTTAAATAGACCCAGAACATACTTGTAGAAAGTACCAGTTGACATTACTCAATGGGGGTTTCCTTACTTTTTGTTAATTTTGTATTTCCTTGTCAGCAGGGATACATATTATATGTTTCTATTTTTTAAATCAATATATGACTAAAGGGAGCACTACTCAATGAAAATGAAACTTGCACTACCCTTACAAAATAAAATAAACTTTCCTCAATTTTCCAACCAAAGTACACCAATATCTGGTGACAGAAAATTAAGTCTTGGCATCTTAGGAGGGGGAAAAAAACTGCCAGCCATCTTCCCATCATGCTTTCCAGAGTCTTTCTGTGGTTGTATTATCTCACGCTCTTTAATATTTGCCACTTTAAAAGTCTCTCTAATGAAGTAATTACCTTCTTGGGAAAAACAATGAATTCAATTCTAAATTCAAATTCTATCTCTTCTTCAAATTCTTGTTCAAAACTCAATTTCTCTGTGAAGCCATCATCCTCTAGGTTCTAAGATCACTTCCTTCTCAGGTGTTAATTATGAGAATCACATCTCTTGGCATTTGATCATTTGTCTCCTATCCTTTTTCCAAATTCAATAGCACTCAGTTTGTATTTCTCTCATGGCACTTATTTTGCTCTGAGTTATAGTTATCTTAAATATCTGTTTTTTCTTGTTCACTAAAAAGACAATGTCATATCCCTCTATGTACTATTTTTGATTAAAGTCCTGTCCTTGGCACATGAATAATAAATACTTGTTGAATAGAATGGATATAAATTTTGCCTATCCCTTAAGACTATAAAGTTCTTGAAAGAAAAGAATATGTCATATGCTTCCCACCCCCCCCCATTCCTAAACACCTAGTCCAGTGCCAGGCACAAAATAGTCACTCAAAGATAATAAAAAATATAAGTAAACCAGTTGTAGTTTAGTTGTACATGATGCTCAATGATCTATTTGAGTTGTTTTGATATCTGAATAAACATGTCCCTGAACAAACAGATGAATCAGATGAATGCGATTCCTTCTAATATTCCTTGCTTTTCAGGAGTAGCAGAATGAAGTGAAGTGTGCACATGCAGACGCATGCACACACAGTCAGTGCTGTTTCAGCAGGTAAAAATTAATATTTGCATATTCAAAACAAACAAGTAAATGTGAGGTGATGTGGTAGAGTGAAAAAAATGGCCACAATACTTTCTGTCTCTTCCCATGTATTAGTCAGCCAAAGGGGTGCTAATGTGAAATACCAAAAATGGGTTGGTCTTTATAAAGGGTATTTATTTGGGGTAGAAGTCCACAGTTACCAGGCCATAAACCATAAGTTTCTTCCCTCACCAAAGTCCATTGTCATGTGTTGGAGCAAGACAGCTGCCGACATTTGCCCAGGGTTCAGGCTTCTGGAGTT
>JAQZBX010021037.1:0-32583 GCA_029593785.1 Cabassous unicinctus
AAAAAAAAAAAAAAAAACAGTGAATATATGTTGTTTCATGTAATAGAACCTAAACCTTTAACAGCCATGATAACTGCATTTCCCTCACAAGAATTCCATGCAAAACATGTACCATATGATTCATCCATTTTATTTTTTCTTAAGCAATTTCAGAAACATTGCTGAATATAACTATTCAGCATTGTTGGGTGTCCCTTGCCACCCAAATGCCTCCTACCGCATTTATTATCAATTAAGTTGATAATTTCAACTTAAGAAGAATCAAATACTAAAATCCTCAATTTAACACATTCATTCAGCAAATATCGATTAAGTGCATGCCATGTGCGAGACACTGCTCAGAAGCTGTAACAGTGAGGATCCTGTTAGTGTAAGTGATTGAGTCCAAGGTGACTTGGAGTCTTCTGTGAAACAATCTCCACTTTCCTCTACAGAACCCAAAATAGACAGGTATATGTAATGTCACAGAAAACAGTAACTCCTCCCCAACCTACTCTAAGCTGGGCCAGAGCTCCTGCAAGAGGAAGGGCCACCTTTCAGGATGGGGAAAGGATATTGTTAAAGTCAGCTTTAAGGATGAACACTGAATGCCAACAGGAAGAAAACAGATAGGAAAGCATAATGGTGTATTACACCTAATTGTAATGTTTAGGTTAAAATTAATTAAATGAGTAAAGGCAAGAGTCCTCATAAAGAAAGCTAAAACCGGAATATCTCATGCATGGACTTCTATTGGAAAACAATGATGGACGGTTTGTCTGATGAAAAACAGAACTGTCAGATATCTGAAAGCTACACAGACTGAAAGTGTTAAATGGAGAGGGAATACTTGCTTTGCCTTTGGATAAAAAGGAAGACTACACAAATGTGGCATCAAAAAATAGTACAGAGAGGAGATAGAGCAAGATGGCGTCGATTTAAGTGGGCACTCATCAGCTCTCTCACAAAAAATGGCTGAGAAGGGACAAGAACCTGCCTGAGTGAGCTGTTTTGGGAACCCACAGGGCAGAAAGCTTAGGGCATTGATCTGGAGGGAACTGGACAAAAAAATAAAAAATCCAAGGGAAAACCTTGGTGCTGGAGTTGGTAGGTATATACCCAAGAGACTTGAATCTTCTGGCTGTCTATATGCCAGCTGGGCCCTGAGCCTCAGCAGAGTTGCAACACTTTCTCTCCAGTTCATTCAACTCACCCAGGACAACTAACAAGGAGATGAGAATGGAAAATCACCATACCAAGGAACCAAGAGAGTCTACAACTGCAAGCAAGAGAGTCCCATCCATCAGCCGTATGGGATCTCAATTAGAGGTGGAGTGGGCAGCACCATCCCAGAATCCTCAGGAGAGGGGAATAAAATATGGACTAGAGTAGACTTACTGGTATTCTACTATAGACTTATTGGGATTCTAGCAATGGAAGAAATTATATCATTGATGTGGAGACAGTAGCCATTGGAGGTTATGAAGGCAGGGAGGGGGAATAAGAGGTGTAATATGGGAGCACTTTTGGGACTTGGAATTGTCCGGAATGACAGTGCAACAACAGATACAGGCCATTATGTATCCTGCCATAACCTACAGAATTGAGTGGGAGAGAGTGTAAACTACAATATAAACTATGATCCATCCTTAGTGGCAATTCTCCAAATTGTGTTTATCAACTGTGATGAATGTACCACACTAATGAAAGAAGTTGTTAAGGTGGGGAAAAGTGGGAAGTGTGGGGAGGGGAGCATATGGGAATTCCTTATATTTTTTTATGTAACATTTTATGTAATCTAAGTATCTTTTATAAAAAATAAAAATATATTTTAAAAAATTCTACCTGAAAAAAAAATAGTACAGAAAATACAGGAACTTGTAAATGGGCATCTGTAACAGAATACATGATATGATTGGAGACAATTGTGGCTGATCGGTGGGCTGAGGTGCAGGACTTCACAGAACCCACCTCTTCTTGGTTAGAATTACAGGACACCCCCCAACTTCACCTCTGTGCCAGATGGAGTCTCGTTGACAATTATATGCCAGGCTGAGTATCGTCTTCAGGGATGAGTTGACCCCACCAAGCTACTTCCTTAGCTTATAGTTGCTTAAAAAAAATAAAAATAAAATAAAACTATGAGCTTCAGTGTTTGTCTGATCTATGGACTTCCCCCTTCTGGCCGTGTGGATCAATTTTGCTCCTAAAGGCTTTCCTAAGATAAAAACAATACAGTCTGTTTTTTGCATAAGAAAGAGGTTTTACTAAAACACACAAAATGCCAAGCAATATCACAAAAATTATTTATGTATGCCAATTCTTCTATTAAGGCTGACATTCAATTCTGGTCTGATATTGTCATTCTATTTCAGAAGAAATATATTCTAAAGACATCCCTACTCACTTTGCTTGATTTATTATTTTTTTCTCTTTAAATGTGTGAACTTTATGGTATATGATTTATAACTCAACAAACCTATTAAACACAGAAGATCAGTCATTGCCTAGAAAGAAGAGAAGGGATAGGATGCAGGGATTAAAGAGGTATGAGATTCCTATATAGTTCCCCCTCACATTTTCCCCTATTAATATGGGAATCCCCCATATTTTTAATATAATTTTTCTCTAACCTAAAACTACTTTTTAAAATATACTTTTAAAAATTTTTTAAAGATGCTTAGATTACATAAATGCTACATAAAAAATGTAGGGGATTTCCATATGCCCCACTCCTTACCCCTCCCACAATTTCCCACATTAACAACATCCTTCATTAGTGTGGTCCATTTGTTACCATTAATAAACTCATTTTGGAGCATTGCCACTAAGTGTGGATTATAGCTTACATTATAGTTTAAATTCTTTCCCTCACCATTTTGTAAGTTAAGACAAGATATATAATAGCCTGTATCTGTCATTGCAGTGTCATTCAGGACAGTTCCAATGTCCCCAAAACGCCCGCATATTCCACCTATTTTTCCCTCTCCCTCCCCTCAGAACCTTTGGTGGCCACTCCCTCCACATCTATGATAAAAGTTCTTCCATTCTAGAATAACTATAAGTCTATAATAGAATACCAGTAAGTCTACTCTAGTTCATCATTCACTCCCCAATCCTGAGGATTCTGGGATGGTGATGCCCACTCCACCTCGAATTGAGAGGGGGCTTATATCCCATAAGGCAGATGGATGGGACTATCTTGCTTGCAGTTGCAGACTCTCTCTGTTCCTTGGGATCATTGTTGTCCATCATCATCTCCTTGTTAGTTGTCCTGGGTGAGTCCAATGAACTGGAGAGTAGGTGTTGCAACTGTGTTGAGTGAGATTCAGGGTCCAATTGGCACATGGAAAGCCCAAAGATTTAAGTCTCTTGGACATAAACTTATCAACTCTAGTACTAACTAGAGTACTAACTACCCTTTACTACTCAACTCACCTACTTAAAAAGCATTGTGCTTTCTCACATTAGCTCTACAAAACCACATAAACTCCTCCTCTTTAGTGAACTTTCTATTGACCCCTGCTAGTTGCAGTGAATTCATGTTCTTCTCACCTCTCTTAGTCTGTAGATCTGTTTCAATCATCTTGCGCTGAGCTACCCTTAAACTGTAGAATTTCTTATTTTATTTGTTTCTGATTCCTAAGTAGATATGAGAGTAGGAAATCTTTTTTATTTCTTTTTTTTTTTCATAATGCCCCACTCCCTCCCCCTCCCACACTTTTCCACATTAACAACATCCTTCATTACTGTGGTACATTTGTTACAATTGATGTACACATATTGAAGCATTGCCACTTCTACCTACCTCGGTGCATTTATGTAGAAAACCCTTAGTGATGATTGTCAGATTGTTCCCCAAAATAGATCATGTGGTCAAATATGTGCAATTACTGTGAGCAAATTAAACCGTTCTTTTAGTCCTATAGGCTAGTTTTGTGGGAACTTTTTTGCTCAGCCAAGAGCTTAATCTCTGTTCTTCAGGGTAAGTCTGAGTAACTATGTTTTTATTTCCCTCAGTTTTGTCCTTTAAAATAATACCTTAATAGCAATTCCATCAGTACTTTTAGATAACGGTTCTCAAAGCAGCAATCCAGAGGAGCAGGTCTTGAAAGACAACAGCTCCTAGTAACCACAGCAATACACATAAGCTCCCAGAAGGTTAACTTCCACCTCCCATCATCAATTCTATTTTTCAATTCCCCGGGGACATCTAAGCACATTAAGAAACGGACTTGTGCAATATTATGGACTATCCAGAACTAACACCTAAGCAGAACTCTGTCTTCCATAGAAGCCCTAAGGATTTCTCATACATTCTTACACGTTTTTAAAGAACAGTACATAAAAGAACATGCCAATCTCAGATGCTGGTCACCGTGATTTATTCATGTTGCACTGATCCTTGTCATGGGGTGACCTCTAACAGAGGTTTATCTATTCCCCATCTCTCAATCCTGGCCATGTGCCACTCACAGTAGATTTGGAAAATGCCTCCAATACCTCTTCCCTGACAGGCTTTAATTAAACAGAATAATCCATGTGACTCATAAAAATTGAGACTCAAAAATAACATTAAGACTCCAATGAATTATATGCAATTTTTCCTTTTGGAATAATGAAAACGTTCTAAAATTGACTGAGGTGATGACAGCACAACTCTGGGATGAAAATGAGAGCCACTGGGTGTACACTTTGAATGGATTGTACAAAACATGTGGCTGTATAACACAGGGAATCCAGCAGTGGAAGATGGACTGTGGTTAACAGGACAAATATGAGAACATTCTCTCATGAACTATAACAAATGTATAATACTAAGGTTTTTAATAAGCGGGTAGGCTGGGGGAGCAGAAATACACCAAATGTAAAATATGGGCTATAGTTAGTAGTAATATTTTGACAATACTCTTTCTAGTTTGTATCAAATGCTTCACAACAATGCATAGTGGTGGTGGTGGGCTGATGTGTGGGAGCCTTGTATGATGATATGCAATGCATGTTTGTTTTGTAAGTTCACAATTTTCAGTATACACTTATTGTTCATGTATGAATGATATACTTCAATAAAATTTTAATTTACAAATGCAAAAAAAAAAGAATCCAATGAATCTCCAAGGATAATATGTAAATGTGGCATATCAGTTTGGTCAATACTAGGCAATCTGAGATATCAATGGTCAGTGATACACCATCTTCCTCTTGTTGACCAGGGAATATAACCACAAGCTTTGTTTCCACCTTCAGAATGGGGACACTGGCCAGAGTTGTGAATGCTGTATATCTCACTGTCTCTTCTCCTGGTCCTTTAAAATTTCTGGAACATAACAGCATTAAAGTTGTGCTACTACATCCATTGTATTAACCCATACAACCAAAAATCTCCAGAACACAAAATGATGAACACAGACAATAGGATATGATATATGCCATTTTTCCATATTTATTCTTAGTCTCTGCAACATTGAATATTCAATAACCTTATTATTACAATGAATTTTCACACAAATCTTCACAGAAAATTGAACAGATGCTTGAAATATTAGAAATGACTTGAAAGTGTGATCTCTTTGGCTATGTCAATAAAGCGTACATTTTCTGCATATGATGAAAGAGAGATTTGAGTTCCACAATATCAGATATTGCTATTGGCTGTGACATGGTCTTTGAATATCACCTCTCATTAGAAATCCTCACCAAGCTCTAGATATAAGTATTTAAATCATCATATTCTAAAGTAAATGACACTGAAGGGGCTACAGGCTTCTTTCATTCTTCTTAATGATTTGTAATTTCTTACTCTTCCACAGACTAAAGTTCCTGGATACAAGGAAATGACCAGCAACCACTTAGATGATTAGCACTGAGAAAGGCCTTAGAAAAACTTTAGCTATCTCAGATTAGTACAGGAAGCACAACCAGAATAATTGTATTGCTTTGCTTTTTTTTTTCAACTTATTTATCCCCTCCCCCCACCCTTGCTGCTTGTGCGCACTGTGCCCATTTGCTGTGCGTTTTTCTGTGTCTGCTTGTCTCCCTTTGTTGCATCATTTTGCTGCACCAGCGCTGTGTGCGGGCCGTCAGCTCAGCACGCCATGCGGGCTGGCTTGCCTTTACCAGGAGGCCCCAGGAATCGAACTGGGGGCCTCCCATATGGTAAACAGGAGCCCAACCACTTGAGCCACATCTGCTTCCCTGTTTTGCTTTTGTCCAAAGTACATCCCCTCTCTCTGTTCATTCCCTTTGGATCAGAAACACAGAAAAATCAATGGTCACCATGATCTTTGGATTATCCCACATCAAAATATGGGAAAAAGGTTTCTGGACTCCTGGAGGCCCCATAAGGCACCCCTTTTAGGGGATCAATCTCAGGCCTCAATCTCAGAAATAAGAAGAAGAAAAAGAGCTTCTAAATATTGCAGTTCACAAATAATTGTGGATAGATTAATAAATGAAGAGGACACCCTGGTGTAAGATGAAAATAATGAACCTCCAGGATTTAAAGAATTTATGTTTCTGTGACATCAAGTCAGGTTTTGATCCATATTGGTATATCATCTGTATCAAATTAAGCCTTCTTTTTCCATAGGGAGTAGGAATTTTATTATTTTCCATTCATATATACATTATCGTGGGTTAATGTGATTGATTCTGACTGGCCAAATCTATTACAAGTCTCAATCTGTAACCTTAGCAGTATCCTTTTTTCTTTCACAATCTCTTTAAGACATCTTAGATATGCTTATTCCACAGGCTGTAAATCAATGGATTCAATGTGGAAATTGCCACAATATAGAAGAATGAAGCAAATCTGTTAAAGCCAGAGGAACCATCAGATAGACAAAGATACTTTATATATAGACAATAGTAACAGCTGTCAGGTGAGGAGCACAGGTGTTGAAAGCCTTGGACCTGCCTTTAGTTGAAGTGATCATGATGGAGATGCCATTAAAGCCATAAGATATTATAATAACTAGAACATTTGCTACTCCAAAGATCATTGTTAATAAAGCAGTCATGACTTGTACAAAGAAGGTGTCAGTACTGGACAAGATTAACAGTTGGGACATCTCACAAAAGAAAGGGTTGATACCATTAAGCCCACAGAAGTATTGCTAAAGCAAGGCACGCAATTGGGATAAAGAAGTGGAAAGTCCAGCTATATAGGGTGCCAGTATCATCTGAGCACAGAGGGTGGATGACATAATAGTACTGGGGCACATATGGCAGTGTATCAGTCATAGTCTATGGCCATCAAGAGACAAGACTCAGTGCTATGGTTGAAATGATGAAGAGCTAAACAATGCCACCCACAAAGATGACTATTTGCTCCCCTGGAAGAAGTTGAAGAGCATTTTTGGGTAACATAGCAGATCTATGAAGGACACATGACTAAGGAGAAGTATATGGGTGCCCAGATGATGGGAGACAGGTTCCAGGTCAGAGTCATAATGTAGATCACCTGAAATATAAGAGCACTGTTTCAATTATACAGGAATAAGTTTCATAAGTACAAGGATTAATATCAAGGGCCAAGCCTATTGGTCTGTCCTCTTTCCCTAGGCACTGCCTATGTACTCAATAGATTCTTGCCACTCTATTTGAGAACGTTGCAGGACGTCCCAAAATGGGAATGTAATATATGTTGGGTTTTGTGTGGGTGTACCCTTTCCAAAATGTCCCCTCACCACCAACACACTGCACCAGTGACCCTCCCCTGCCGAATTTGCCAAAAGAACATTCTCACTGTTGTAGTTTTAAGCACAGACTTACAAATCCCCAGAATTCACCTGTCCTTCCTCCAGCACTCCCTCCAGTTCCATGGATAGTCCAACCATGCCCCCCCCCACCCTGCTCACCCTCAGATTTCAGCACCATCAACCCCACTCACATCCCTGCACCCCCCACCCACTATTAAACCATCACCTTCTACCTTATCATAGGTTCTCCCCATATTGAGCATTGTCTCAACACTCTCTACTCCCTTTCTCTCTCCTGATAACCTATCTTCCAGATTCTTTCTCTGTATAAGTCTGCTCAATATGCTTAGGTCATTTCAGTGAGATCATTCAACATTTGTCCTTTAGTGATGGGCTTACTTCACTCAATATAAGGTCTTCAAGGTTCATCCATGTTATCCTGTGTGTTAATACTGAATTCCTTCTTACAGCTGAGTAATATTCCATTTTATATATATACCATAATTTGCTTATCCATTCATCTGTTAGTGGACACTTAGGTTGCTTCCATCTTTGGCAACAGTGAATAATGCTGCTATGAATATTGGTGTGAATATATCTGCTCATGTCCCTGCTTTCAGTTCTTCTGGGTATATACCCAGCAGTGGGATAGCTGGATCATATGGCAATTCTATCGTTAGCTTCCTGAGGAACCGCTAAACTGTCCACCAAAATGGCTGTACCATTCTGCATTCCCACCAGCAGTAGATAAGTGTTCCCTTTCCTCCACATTCTCTCCAATACTTGTAGCATTCTGGTTTTTTAATAGCTGCCAGTCTAATAGGTGTAAGATCATATCTCACTGTAGTTTTGGCTTGCATTTCCCTAATGCAAATCAAATGATGTTGAGCATCTTTTCATGTGATTTTCAGTCATTTGCATTTCCTCTTTGGAGAAGTGTCTATTTGGATCTCTTGCCCATTTTTAAACTGGGTTGTCTTTTTATTTTTGAGATGTAGGATTTCTTTATATATGCTGAATATTAGACCCTTACCAGATAAGTGTTTCCCAAATTTTTTCTTCCATTGAGTAGGCTGCTTGTTCACTTTCTTGACAAACTCCTTTGAAGCAAAAAAGTTTTTAATTTTGAGGAGGTGCCCATTTATCAATTTTTTCTTTCGTTGTCACATTTTAAGTGTAAAGTTTATGAAACCATTTTCTAATACAAGGTACTGTAGATGCCTCCCTATATTATCTTCTAGTAGCTTTATTGTCTTGTCTCTTATATTTATGTCTTTGATCCATCTTGAGTTAATTTTTGTATAGGGTGTGAGATGGTAATCCTCTCTCATTCTTTTGGATATGGATATACAGTTCTCCCAGCACCATTTGATGAAAAGGCCATTCTATCTCAGTTGAGTGGGCTTAGTGCCTTGTTGAATATAACTTGACTGTATATGGGAAGATGTTTATCAGAGCTCTCAGTTGGGTTCCATTGTTCAGTATGTCAGTCCTTGTGCCAAAACCATGAAGTTTTGACCACTGTAGCTTTGTTGAATCCTTTAAAGTCAGGTTATCATAATTCCTCCAATTTTGTTTTTCTTTTTTCAATATGTTTTGGCTATTTGGGGCCCCTTGCCCTTCCAAATAAATTTCATAATTGACTTTTCCAGTTCAGTAAAAAATGCTGTTGTAATTTTTATTGGGATTACATTAAATTTGTAAACCAATTTGTGTAAGATAGACATCTTAATGATATTTAGTCTTCCAATCCATGAACGTGGAGTATTCTTCCACTTATTTAAGTCTTCTTCGATTTCCTTTAAAAATGTTGGGTAGTTTCTGTGTACAAGTACTTTACATCTCCAGTTAAGTTTATTCCTAGATATTTGATTCTTTTAGTTGCTATTGTAAATGATATTTTTTCTTGATTTCCTCCTCAGATTGCTCATAATTTTAGTGTACAGAGATGTTACTGATTTTTGCCAGTTGATCTTATATCCGGCCACTTTACTGAACTCATTTATTAGCTCTAGAAGCTTAGTTGTAGATTTTGGGGGGCTTTCTATGTATAGGATCATGTCATCTGCAAATAGTGAAATTTTTACTTCTTCCTTTCCAATTTGGATGCCTTTTATTCCTTTTTTTATCTTGCTTAAGTGCTTGAGCAAGTGTTATAACACAATATAAGAGTGGTGACAGTGAGCATCCTTGTCTTGATCCAGTTCTTTGCAGGAAAGCCTTTAGCATTTCACCATTAAGCATGATGATAGCTATGAGTTTTTCATATATACCCTTTATCATGTTGAGGAAGTTTCCTTCTATTCCTATCTTTTGAAGTGTTTTTATCAAGAAAGGATGCTATATCTTGTCAAATGCTTTTTCTGCATCAATAGAGAAGATCACGTTATTTTTTTCTTTATATCTGTTAATTTGATTTATTACATTGATTGGTTTTCTTATGTTGAACTATCCTTGCATACCAAGAATAAAACCCAATTGATCATGGTGTATAATTAATTTGATGTGTTCTTGAATACAATTAGTAAGTATTTTGTTGAGGCTTTTAGCATCTACATTCATTAGAGAAATAGGTCAGAGTTATCTTTTCTTGTGGCATCTTTATGTGGCTTTGGTATTAGGATGATGTTGGCATCAAAGAATGATTTAGGTAATGTTCCCTCCACTTCTATTTTTTGGAGAGTATAAGCAGGATTGCTGTTAGTTTCTTCTGGAATGATTTGTACAATTCACCCATGAAGCCATCCGGTCCTGGGGTTTTTTGGTTGGAAGGTTTTTGATGACTAAATCTATCTCATTATTTGTGATTGGTCTGTTGAGTTCATCAATTTCTTCTTTCATCATTGTAGGTGCTTCTGCGTTTCTAGTAATTTGTCCATTTCATCTAAGTTACCTATCTTTTTGGCATATAATTTTTCAAAGTATCCTCTTATGATACTCTTATTTCTGTGGGATCAGTGATGATATCCTCTTTTTTGTTTTTTATTTTAATTATTTCATCTTCTTTCTTTTTCTTAGTTAGTCTAGCTAAGGGTTTGTCAACTTTATTAGTCTTCTCAATGAACCAGCTCTAGGTTTTGTTAATTTTTTCTAGTGTTTTTTTATTCTCAATTTCATTAGTTCTGCTCTAATCTTCATTATTTCCTTCATTCTGCTTGCTTTGGGATTAGTTTGTCGTTGTTTTTCTAGTCCCTTTGGGTGTGCAGATAGATCTTTGATTTTAGCTCTTTCTTCTCTTTAAATATTAGCATTTATGGCTATAAGCACTGCTTTTGCTGCATCCCATAGGTTTTGATATGTTGTGTTCTCATTTTCATTCATATCAAGGTAGCTACTGATTTGCACTTTCTTCATTGACCCATGGATTGTTTAAGAGTGTAAAGAAATAATAGTTAAACAACACACTCTTCTCTGCCGCTTATAAATTTCCAACTTCATATGATTGTGGTCAGAGAAATTATTTTGTATAATTTCAATCTTTCTAAATTTGTTGAGACTTGTTCTATGACTGAGAAGGTGCTCTATCCTGGATAATGATATATGTGCCCTTGAGGAGAATATATATCCTGCTGTATTTAAGTGTAATACTCTATATGTTTAGATCCTCTAATGTATTATTCAAGGTCTCTTTTATCGATCCTCTGTCGAGATGTTCTTTGTCATGGTGATAATGGTGTTTTAAAGTCCTTCACTATAATTGTAGAGACATCTATTTCTTCCCTTAGTTTTTCCCTTGTTTGTCTCATGTATTTTGGGGCATCCTATTTAGGTGCATAAATATTTATGATTGTTCTTTCTGCTTCATAGATTCAAGTAGATATAGTGTCCCTCTTTATCTCTTACAACAGTTTTGTATTTAAAATCTAGTTTATCTGATATTAGTATAGCTACTCCCACCCTTTTTTGTTTTTTGTTTATATATAAAATTGTTTTCCAACCTTTCACTTGCAACCTTCTTACATCCCTGGGTCTAAGGTGAACTTCTTGTAGACAGAATATAAATGAGTCTTATATCCTTATCCATTCTGCCAATCTGTGTCTTTTGATTGGAGAGTTTAAACTATTAATATTCAATGTTATTACTGTCAAGGCAGTACTTACATTAGCCATTTTTTCTTTTTTTATCTTTTTAGTTCTTATTAATGATCTTCCTTTCTACACTTTCCTCCAACCCTCTCCTGTTTTTTCCTTTCAACCTGCAGCACTCCCTTTACTATTTCATAAAAGGCAGGTCTCTATTGACAAACTCTCATAATTTCTGTTTATCTGTGAATATTTTTACCTCACCCTCATTTTTGAATGCCAGCTTTGCTGGCTACAGAATTCTTAGCTGGCAATTTTTTTTCTTTTAGCACCTTAAGTATGTCATACCTTTGCCTTCTCACCTCCATGGTTTCAGACAAGAAATCAGTGCTTAATCTTATTGAGCTTTCCTTATGTGTGATAGATCTCTATTCTCTTGCTGCTTTCAGAATTCTCTCTTTGCTTTGAGAATTTCACAATTTGATAAGTATGTGTCTCAGGGTAGGCCTGTTAGGATTTATACTCTTGGAGTGTGCTGTGCTTCCTGGACATGTCCATCCATGTCCCTCAAAAAAGCTGGGAAATTTTCATCTTTTATTTCCTCCAACACTCCTTCTGCCCCCTTTCCCTCCTCGTCTCTCTATGGGATGCCTATAATGCATATGCTTGTGTGTTTCATGTTGTCATTTAATTCCCTGAGTCCCTACTAATTTTTTCTATCTTTTAATCTTCTCTCTTCTAGTATCTGGGTGATTTCAGATGTACTATCTTAAAAGTTACTAATTCTCTCATCTACCTGTTCAAATCTGCTGTCAAGTGCTTCCAGCATATTTTTAATTTCTTACATTATGCCTTTCATCACCATCAGAGCTGTTATCTTTTTATGTATGTTTACAATTTCTGCTGTATGTTCCCCCAGTATCTTCTTAACATTCTTTATCTCTTCCTTTACTTCATTAAGTTGATTCATGATATTTGTTTGGACATCCTTAATTAGTTGTTCCACATTTGCTTCGCCTTCTGTTTTTTAATTTTTTCATTAGACTGGGCCATGTCTTCCTGTTTCTTAGTATGGCTTGTAATTTTTTGCTGATATCTAGGTATCTGTTTATCTTGATGGGAAAAATTAAAGAAAGAAAGAAACAAAGGAGAAAAAAGAGGAAAAAGCATGAAAAGAAAAAGAAAAGAAAAGAAAGAAACAAAGGAAAAATAACTTACAAAACAGGTTTCCCTCTTAGACCATTAGCAACCATCTCAGGCCATCACTGCTCAACAATCAACCACCCTGAGCCCGCCCTCCACAGGTAAGGTACCCAGGTGTAGAGAAGAAAATAAAGAATAAAATAATAAAAAAATATAAAATAGCAAATCAAAAAAAAACTTAAAAATTTTTCAGTCTAAGTTCCCTGTCACAAGGTTGCTTGTCCTTTGTCAGGCTGTATGCTTGACAATCTGCTGGATCACTCTTTGTATCCTTTCTCTTCAGGGCTGGTTGAGCACCTGACAGCTTCTGGGCTACCTCTCCCCACCCCTTAATTCCTCAGGCCAGTTACGCTTTTTTTTTTTTTTAATTTAAGAAGTACCAGAGATTGAACCTAAGACCTTGTATATGTGAAGCAGGTATTCAACCACTGAGCTACACCTGCTCCACAGGTTAGGCTTCTGAAGCCTTGTTGTCTCCCTCTGCCCACCGTCTTCCCTCAGGCCAGTTGGGTTTCTTATGGTATGCTGGTTGCCCCTCCCATGTTCCTTCTCTCCTGGGCTGTTAGGTGCCTGTAAGCCCACCCTGTTACTGACCCAGTTCCTCTCTCTTCCAGAGTGGGCAGGTATGACAGCCTTCCTTATCAGCTTCTCCCTTCCCTTTTCCTGGAGCCACTTCAGCACTGGCTGGTGTTTTTATTTTTATTTTTTCTGGTCCATCCACTCTATCTCCACTCTCCCTTATACCTGTTTTCCACTGAGTTTTCCCCTGGTCCCACACCTGTTTGCCCCACAGTTCCCCTACCTCAAGGGCCTGCTGTGTACCAGGAAGCACCCCTGGTCAAATGGGAGCTTTCCTCACTCTCTAAGCCAGATGAGCACTGGTCTTCTAGACAAGGCACTTCCCTGGCTTCCCGCTCTCTCTCTGAGCCAGCTGTGTGCTGGCTTGAGCATCCTATCTCCTATGGTTTCTCTTTCCCCCAGCCAACTGAGTCACCCCCTCTAGCTGCCCTCTCCAGTTGACCCTGAGACCCCTCAGTTTCCCTTCTGCCAAGAAAACCTGCCTTCCTTCACACAGTTTCTGGTAGGAAAAGGGCAGCCAGTGGTTCCCTGTTCCACTATCTTTGATCCACCCAACATACATGTTTTGATCTAAAGAAATTCCCCTGAAATCCAGCAATTAATTATTTTTGTTTGAGCACAAATCTCCTGGCTTTTACAGTGTGACAGACTTTACCATCACTGTCTCATTGAATTCTACATGCTCCTATTATCCCTGCTAACAGGTAAAAAAAAAAGGTAGGACAGTTCAAGGTCCATCCTTGGAAATTGCAGAACTAGAATACAAACCCCAACCCCACCCCACCCTCAGGATATAACCAAAAAATTTACTTTTGAAGTTATCAATTTCTTCAGTCTTAGAAAACAAACAAAAATTCTTAGAAAATTCAAGTAAGGAATATAATAGAAATTGAGGGAGACCCCTCAGTGGAGAGGATGAAAGTAAGGGTTCTACAAAAATAGATGAAGAAGGGTAAATCAGGCACCATAAACCTTGGTCTACATTGGTCCTACTGGAAGAATCACACAGATATTGAAATAGTGAATTACTGGTCTCTCTAGGCCCTGCCCTCTAAACTTGTCTCAGATCCCTCAAGAACACAGAGTTCTTACCAAAGGTAGAAATCGCTTACTTATTTTCCAAAGAATTGTCCAGGTTGCCCCTATTGCACTACAAGAGCTACACTTTTTAAGGGGCCATGAAATGGTCTGTCAACTCATAGCAAGAAAGTTGCCTAACAGGGGATCCTCTTACCTGTGTAGTTAGGGGCAGAGGGATAAGGAGAAAAGGAAATTAGAGGAAGGAAATGCTCCAGGTAATTTCTTCCTGGTATCATGATTGTCATGGAATTTTTGTCCCTACCGATTTCAGGCCCCACTTTGCCATTTCTCTGCTGGATTCTTTCCTCACTTCCCCCTGGTCTTATCATGATCTCATGATTTGTAGGTTTTTATCATCCTTGACGTCATTTGAGCTGGAAAAGACCTTGAGGTCATCTAGTTCATACCCTCAAATAGCAGGTGAGGAACCTGAGCACCAATAAGTTGAGAGATATGGCCAGAATGACATAGCTAGCTGGTAACATAGCTTAAAATGGTTTACAAATCACTTTCATTTTAGATGCATACATACACACACACAATTCCTCAAATACCTTCCTTGATTCAATCATCACAATAGCTTGGAAGCAGATATGGCACTATTTCCTATGCAGAAGTGAGGAAATAGCAGCAATAAGGAATACAGTAAGGCTAGTTCATTACAAAGTCATGACTTAGTACAGTTTTGACAATGGACTTTGCAGTCAGCCAATCTAGGATGAATTCTGGTCTACCACTGGTTGTTTCACCTTGAGCAAATTAATTAATCTCTCCATGCCTGAAACTTTTCACCTATAAAATGGGGCTAATAATAGTAGTTACTTTATAGAGTAGCTCTTTGTAAAGATTTTTAAATTGGAAAATGTTTTTATATTTATCAGAATGTATATTGTATACGTAGTATGCCATCTGTTAATAATAAGTATAATTTCTGTTTTCTGAATTTAAAATCTTTCTAATAAATTATGCTGCATTTATAATCTGCATTAAAAATATCTACTTAAGATCATACACACAAACATTTTTTGAGAAAGAGCTCACTTAACGTTACCAGTTATTTGGAATACAGAGATGTATTAGACAAGGTCCCATTTTTGGTTTGATCTACTCCAGTCAATCTTACTTCTAGGAAGAAAGGACTGTGGGGGTGGAGGTGAGGAAAAATATTAAGTTAATTATTAGATTTAATTCTTGTTAACATGTTAGTACTTATATATTTCCCTTAAAAAATGATTATAATGACTTAATTCTTAAGACAAGTTTGAAAAATAACACTGAGAGTTTGAAAATTAAGTGCACTGGTAGACCAAGGAGGGAAATTTTTTTGGTCAGTAAAAATCATTGGTGCAGAGTGGATGAAGCTTAGTGGTCGAGCACCTGCTTCCCATGTATGAGGTCCTGGGTTCAATCCCCGGTACCTCTTAAAAAAAAAAAAAGAATCATTTATGTTCCACAAATGTCACTTTGTGAGAGTCAAGATAGATCATTGGCTACACCTGTGAGATAATGGGAGGCTTCAATATGCCTAAACATTACATCTTTAAAATGAGTATATAAGTTCTCATCTCCCAACTTCACACAGGTATAGAAAATAATTCAATCTTTTTGCAAGATCCATATGAAGTTTAAAGTGTTGTATAAATGATAATGTAATATGTCTGAAACGTGCTCCATAAAATCCTTTGCAAAAGCAAGATCCCTTTGCATAGTGTTCCCCAAATTCTCTCCATTGGATTCAGTCTCTATGGTATCCCCAGTCCTGGTCCCTCTGCTGCTTCCCTCTCAAATTTAGGACTCTGTCATCTCTAGAGGGCTTGGATTCTTGAACTAGCTCTTGCCTCCTTAGACAAACCATCACAATCATCATTCTTGAGGTCTTGCAGGCACCAAGGAGATAACAAGGCACAAGCTCCAGGCATATCTATACCTAGAAATAGCAGAATTTTGACTTTGAGCTAGCCTCTAAGAGTCTCCCTAATTCTTTTGTTGTTTGTGTGTTTGTTTTTCAATCTTATTAATATATTTTATTTAACCCAATATATACAAAATGTTATCATGTCATCAGCAGAAATCATGTAATTATTGTGTAATCAATAGAAATACACTTGTAATCCATATATTTTTTATTGTTATTATTATTTTTAAAGAAGCTTTACATTACATAAATGTTATATCGAAAATATAGGCGTAGAATTTCCTTAATTTTTTACCTCAGAGTTGTTCCCTTCCTTCTCCTCTTCCTTCCTCTAATCTCTTTTTCAGAATTTCTTCCTTCCCGAAGATCAAGGTGTAAAGTGGAGTGAACAAGACTCTCAGCATATAAACCCAGGCAAAGCTCTCACTTTCTCTCTCTCAGTTTCAGACCAAAATATATAGTGTTCCTTTTTAATTATCTTCAATTTTTCATATATATAATTTTATACATTATTTTAATTTATTGGAATATAAATAAAGGATTCACAATTTAAAAAAAAAATCAGTGAAAGAAAGAACAGATTAAGTAAAATCCTGAGCTTTTATCAATTCTCTCTATATAATATCTATCAACACTTGTCATCTTTTAGGATTTCTCTATTTAATCATGGAAACTGTCTTTTTAAACTGTATTCAACTTCAGGATGACTACCTCTGTCAGATCCCTGGTTGATGACATGATGGCATGAGGAATCAAGGAAGCCAGGTGTTCACTTCTCTCTGTCTGCCAATTCTTGTAACCAACAAAGGTCACATACAAATTCTTACTTCCATCATACTTATAGGAATAATAAAACTTACTCAAATATTCTTACTAAGGTAAACCTATTACCCTTTTTATTATCCTCTTGAGGGCATCCTTGATCTCCTTGTTCCTCAGACTATAGATAAGAGGATTTAACATGGGAATAAGAATGACATAGAATACTGACAGCACCTTGTCCTGCTCCAGAGAGTGGCTAGAGCTGGGCCGAATGTACACAGAGAGGCCTGTGCCATAAAAGAGTGTCACAGCTGCCAGGTGGGAGGCACAAGTATTGAAGGCTTTGGGCCTGCCTTTGACTGAGGGCATTTTCAGTATGGAAGCTGCAATAAAGCCATAGGACAAGAGGATAAGGAATAAAGAACCAAACAAAACCAAAATAACTACCAAAAGAAGAATTATTTGGCTGAATAAGGGGTTAGAGCAAGACAAAGGAACAATCTGAGGCATGTCACAGAAGAAATGTTGAATGATATTTGGCCCACAGTAGTTGAGGTGAAAGCAAGAGACTGTTTGAGCTAAGCTACAAAGGAAACCACTCAAATAGGCCCAAGCAGCCAATTTTCCACAGAGGGTGGGGGCCATTATGGCTGAGTACATCAGTGGATTACAAATGGCAATATACCGGTCATAGGCCATGGTGGCCAAGAGGCAGCACTCAGCCAAACCCATCCAAGCCAGAACAAAATACTGAATGGCACAGGCAAGGAAAGAAATCTGTTTTCTGTCTTTTAAAAAGTCTGAAAGCATCTTTGGGCTAATGGAAGACGAATAGCAGATGTCTATAAATGACAGGCAATTGAGGAAGAAGTACATGGGTGTGTGCAGTTGGGAGTTCATCCTAATTAGGATAATGAGACCCAGGTTCCAGATCAAAGTCACAAGGTAGACACCTAGGAAAAATAGAAAGAGGATGAGCTGCAGCTCTTTTTTATCTGAGAGTCCCAGGAGAACAAACATTGTCACAGTGGTGTGGTTTCCATCCATTCCATGGATCTGCTCACTGTCATCTGCTGAAAAAAGATGAGAGAAAGAAATAGCATTAATCCCCCCCAAAAAAGAAAGAAACACTCTACATTTTTTCCATTCATGCAGCTGGCTAATTGTTCTACCTTAAATTAGCAATTTTTATTTAATCTGTACCTTCTGTTTACAATGACCAACTTTACCTGAAAAGTTCTCTTGGATATATATGATCATTCTATCTTTGGGGACAAAAGACAGAAAATGGACATCATGAGTACATTATCTACTAAAAAAAAGTTCTTAATTTCTTTTTTTTCAATGCTAGGTTCTGTGAGACCTGTCTTTAGCTCAAATTAAGAATACACTGCCATCACTTTATATGATGAAACAGAAAGATTCTGCTCAAGCATTGATGGCTTTGCTATTAACTTAGGCTTGGACAAGCCCTTGAATCAAACTGGGACCCATGTGTGAAATGAGGAGAATGGAGTAGATCTCTTTAAAATCCCCTTGAGAACTAATATTCAGTAAGTCTACAATCTGGGAGTGTTGATTATTTGTAAGAGCTTTTCTTCTTTAAGACCTAGAGAGATCTAAGAATAATGTGCAGGATGGTTGGAAGAGTCACAAACCGAGAAGCAGCAACTTGGACATGGATGTGCCAACAATGTTAGTGACTCTAGGAAGGTTTCTGGGAAGGGAAATAAGAAAAGGTTGAAAGATGAATGAGGCTTCCTTCCTTACATGTGCAGATTATGAAGGACAGTGATCTTGACCTTCTTTATCAGTGATTCCTTCAAATATCTGATGGAAACACTGGATCCTCTGTGTACAGAAGGCAAGTATCATTTTTACATATAGTGTTATTGGACATATGTTGCCAAAGTCTATTCATGGTTTTCAGGTTAAAGTCTTCTCCTACAGAGGACAGTGACTTTGACTTAAGAAAAGACAGGATGATTAGGAAATAAGCATGGGGATTAGAAAATGGGACAGGACCTGAGAAAGTTCTTTTCTTTCCTTCACATTGGTGCCAGTCCAGGGAAGGCAAAGTATGAAGTCTTCCAGCCAAATGGTAACAAACCCAAAAAATATTTTTGCATCAGGCATTGCATGCTCCCTTCAAGAGGATATAACTTTCAATCTCTCTGGGCAGTCATTATAACATCTCCCGAAGAAAAAAAACATATTTTAATTCAAGTGAGCCAAATTAGAATGAAAATAATGGAAGTCTTGAAAGTTACAAAATGGCAGTCAAATGCACCTTGGAGTTGTATAAAGGGGTCAAAGTAGATGTCTTGGAGACAGCAACAACAAGTAGTTGAGCACTCTGTCAACACCTCAATCACCATATCACTTCAGAAAGATATTCTTAGAGGTAATGAAAAGAAAAGCTGCAACAGCGACTGTTTGCAAAGGAAATGAAACTACTGGAGGAGAAATTAGTCTTCTAATATCATGTTGAATGATATTTGGCTCACAGTAGTTGAGGTGAAAGCAAGAGACGGAGCTAAGCTAAAGAAAGCTAAGAAGAAATAAGGAAGTATTAAAAATGTTTTGAAAATCTAAGTCTTTAAATGGTACCCTTTGCAAAACTTCTGACCACAGATGGCTCAGAGGTCAAGCTACCACAACAAACCCTACCTTATGCAAAGAACCATGTTAAACAAGTGACACTATTGTTAATCTTCGAGACATCTTGGTATCGGCAAATTAAATTTCTCAGCCACCCCAAATTCTATCATTTCTACTCAAAGCACATTCATGGTTGCCTCTTAGTTAATATCAGGGAATCTGATGCTTTCTTTCTTTCTTTCTTTCTTAATTTTTTTTCCTTTGGATAAAATTTTTTTTGGATGCAATTTATTTTGACACTCTTCCTACAGTTTTTTCTCAAACCATTCTTAGCATAATATATTCTGCCTCCTTTTCATTAAGACTTCATCAACAGCACTTTCTGATATTGTGTGTCTAGCTCTCATAGATTTAGAGGTTTTGAAAAAGTGCCTATGTAGGATATGATACATACAAAATCTGAAGAGCTTTGTCTTTTGGGAACCATGAGCACAGGATTACTCTCAGAAGAACAAGCATTGCTATTATTCTTGTCTGATGGGTTCCTTGCCTCTGCTAAAACTTACCATGTTATTGAAGAACAGCACTGGATTCACTCAACCTAGGTTTCCAACCCTCACACAAACACAGTGTCACCTGTGAACTCTTCAAATATGACTCTTTTAATAAAACAAATAAGTTTGAATAAGCCTCTCAATAATAACCTGCAGTGTATCTTCTGAATCTCTATTCTCCCACTTATTTTTAAACTAATTAAATGAGTCAGAGATTTTCTAGCCCCCCACTTTATGCTAAAGTGTACTCACACAGACTACATACTTAAACCTTCTTTCTACAGGTTTTTGTTTAGGTTAAGAGATCCAAACTGGAAGAGATCCATTTACAGTCCAAGGACAATGATACTCAGTTATTTGTGAATCTATGAAAAAAAACCTGCCTGTGTCCTAGGCCCTTGATGTTCTTTACAGCAGAGGCCCAAAATGACTCACCTAAGAGTTCAAGAAACTTTCCTTTCCTATGGCCCAACAAATTTTCTTTGTAGCATACTCAGGTATTCTGAAATAGCCAGCAAATCCTTCAACTTCTGACTTCTGAGAGCATCTCAGTATAATGAGATGAACACATGGAGTATTGTTCAAAATGTTTGGGCCACCCAAACTCCTTCAGAAATATCCCAGCTGTGGAAGAAGATAGGCTTAAATACTTACCAGTCCTCCCCATCACATCAAGGAGAGGGCTTGAGAACAGAGTCCATGATAAAGAAAAAATGCATTAAAGCCATGCATATTGCAAGTAGTTTTCCCCTGGGTGCTAGAGAAGAGATCAATTCTTTTAATTGGTCCCTTGCTTTGCCTCCAAGAGCTCCGTCAGGGTGTTAAGCTTCTGAGACATTTTGATAGCAGGGATCCCTGCATCTGTGTTCCCAAAGGACAAATTATGGGGCCAAAATAGAAATAATTTCCAATATTGTTATCTACAAAATATATTATATCACGACAGCAGGGGATCACACTGAGACACTTTTGTCTGGGAAAGATACCAAAATAAGCACACCCTCAACAATTCTCAGTTAGACACTCTGCAGAGGATGGCATCCCCACTCGCTACTGTTGGACTGATCTATTGCTTGTAGATTGAACTCCATCTAGTGGATCATGTTCAGAGAGACCTAACTGATACTTGGAGTCAGGAGGGACAAATATAAATGGCTCCCTTCTTCTCTCCCAGGGCTCCAGGTGATTGAGTTTAAAGGCATAGAGTAGGAGAGGAAAGACAGTAATAGCACATGAAGAAGGGCATAAAACAGAATTAAAAGAACAAGAATTGGTAGAGGGGGAAACAGATGTGGCTCAAGTGGTTGGGCTCCCGTTTGCCATATGGAAGGCCTCGGGTTCGATTCCCAGGGATTTCTGGTGAAGGCAAGCTGGCCCCACGTGGTGCAGTGAGCTGATGGCCCACGTGGCACAGTGAGCTGACAGCCTGCGAGGCGTGGTGAGCTGACGCAGCAAGATGATGCAACAAAGGGAGACAAGCAGACACAGAAAAACACACAGTAAATGGATACAGCGAGCACAAGTAGCAAGGGGCAGGATAAATAAATAAATAAAATATATCTTTAAAAAAAAAGAATTGGCAGTGTAGGAAACTTTGAAGATAAATAAGATTCAGTTTCCCCAAAACAGAAAACAAGAAGGAATCCTTCCATGACATTCCATTTCACTTCACTACCTTCTCTCCCCAGGTGTACAAAAAGAGAAGCAATTCTTGTTTTGTAATGCCAAGACAATAAAGGGGACTAAGACCTTTTCCTTTCATCCTTAAGCTCAGACTTTTCTTTCATTAAAACTCTGGACCACCCAGAAAGCATAAGAGAATGTATAAAAGTGGTAAGACTATGAAGAAGGCTAAACATCCAGTTGCAATTTATTAGAAAAATGAGCTCTGGTCATGCTTCCAACATGTCATTAGTGTCTTCTTTTACCCTCCATTCAATCCTCTTTCTTAAAAGTTTCCCTTAATTTTTTGAAATGGACTAATATTTTTGAAATACTAGGTACTTTTTAAATATTTCTTCCCCACATCTCTTTAGCCATTCCCTTCTTTCAGACAAGTGGGCTGTTATGTTCTCAAGCCTCAAAGAAGGACTGTGACAGGATAAAGAATTTAAAAACATGAGGGAATCTGCAGAATAATTTTCAGACATAACACAAAGGAAACAGCAAAACCATCAAATCAGTTTGGAGACACCAACTGCAGAAAGAGTTGTTTGTCATTTTGTTGAGTTGTCAGATTTCTTTACATATTATACATATCAAACCCTTATTGGATAGTTGATTTCCAACTATATTCCCCCATTGCATAGGGTGTCATTTTACGTTCAGGAAAAAGTCCTTTGAGGTTCAAAATATTTAATTTGATGAGATCACATTTATTATTTTTTCTTTTGTTGCTTGTGCTTTGGCTGTAAAGTCAAAGAAACCATTGCTTACCACAACTCTTAAAGATGCTTCCCTATGTTTTCTTCCAGGAGTTTTGTAATGATGGTTTTTATATTTACATATCTGGCCAATTTTGAGTTCATTTGTGGAGAGCCTGGCTCTCATACAGATGCTTGAAGGGATGGTGCCCTGATCTCAGTGTTCAAAGAGACCATGGCCGCTGGTATTCAGAGGCGGCTGCCACTCCATCGGGCCTTGACGACAAGACATCATTCTATCCATGACTCTCAGACCTTGAATATAATGAAGCATACCTTGTTGGGTTTCAGAATTCTTTGTGACCCATAATCCCTGTTTGCCTTCCAATTTCTCCCTTCTGGAATGAAAATGTTTATCCTACACCTGTCCCTTCTTGGTATATTGGAAGCAGATAACATGTTTTCTAGATTTCATAGGTCCACAGATGGAGGGAAATTGTGCACTAGTATAGACCACACCCATGACTTATCTACATGAGACTTTGTTGTTGTTTTTTTTTGTTTTGTTTTGTTTTTATTTTATTTATTTTATTTATTTATCCCCCCCCCTTGCTGCTTGTGCTGCTGTGTCCATTCGCTGCGTGTCTTCTCTGTGTCTGCTTATCTCCCCCTTGCTGTGAGGTCTTGCCGCATCAGCCCACGGTGCCGTGCGAGCCGGCCTGCCCTCACAAGGAGGGGCTGGGAAGCCAACCCGGGGCCTCTCATACGGTAAACAGGTGCTCTATCCATTGCGCCACACCCGCTTCCTGCCGTGAGGTTGCTGCATCAGCCCACCGCACCGCTCAGGCCGGCGTGCCCTCACAAGGAGGCCTCGGGACGCGAACCCGGGCCTCCCATATGGTAAACGGGGGCTCTATCCACTGAGCCACACCCGCTTCCCTACATGAGACTTTGTACTAAGCATTGTTTCTGAAAGGATATAAGACTTTGGGATATTGCGATGGAATGAATGTATTTTGCATATAGACAGAACATGTCTGTTTTTGGGGGTCCAGAGGTTGGAGTATGGTGGTGTGAAGTTGTATGTACCCCAGAAAAACATATCATGTAGGGGTGAACCCATTGTAAGTAGGACCTTTTGGTGAGGCTACTTCAGTTAAGATGTGCCTATCTCAATAAGGATGGGTTTTAATCCAGAGTCCTTTATAAGAATGAAATTCAGGCAGAGAGAGAAAGCCATAGAAGCAAGAAGGTGAAAGCAACAAACCCAGAAGAGAAGAAAAAGACCATCAAACACCACCATGTGTGTTGCCATGTGAAAGAGAGACCAAAGATTGCTGACAGCCAGATTTCGGGATGAAAGCATCGCCTTGAGAATGCCTTGATTTGGACATTTTCCCAGCCTCAAAACTGTGAATGAATATATCCCCCTTGTTTATACTGAACCATTCCATGCTATTTGCTTTGAGTAGCTGAGGAAATGAAAATAATGCTTTTTTAAAAAGTCTTTGTCTAGTAAATTCAAAATCTGGTCCTCTTCATTGGTTTCTGATTTTTTATTTTGTTCTTTTGGATGTGCCATTATTCCCTGTTCCTTTCTTTGTCTTATAAGCTTTGTTTCACATTGTACATTTTAATATTTTTAAGTGTTAGCTCTAAGATTTGGTGTCTGGGCTTTCTGTTCTTTAAATTGTATCCGTTTTGTGATACGATAGAAATTTTCTAGAATGCCAGACACTAATCCAAACAAACAGACCAAAGTAAAAAACTTCTTTCTTAGCCTTTCCAAAATTGATGTTTTCATTGGTGGCCTCCTTCAGAGCTTAGTGCTCCTAATAGGAAGGTCAGTCTGAGGTAAATGCAAAAGGCAGGATCCTCTGACCCCTAGTAGGTTTTACTCCCATGCAAGTTTATCTCTACATAGGAATTCTCCAGGCTCCTTCCCAGTAGATATCAACCCATCTTGGAGTGTTCTGAAAGTTGAACAGTGAATGGAGTGAGTATGAGGCAAGGAGAGGGGCATCAGACAAGGAGAATCTCTCTTTTTACCATGTAGAAATTATCTTAATTCCTCTGAGTATAGCATTCCTTCTTAGATATATTTGATGGCCCTAATCCCATAGTCCCTGGCTCCATTCTCCAGAGAATAAACTTCCAGTCTTCTGCCAGAGTAAAAGCTATGAGAGTACGTGCCTATGTGACAGAGGAAGGGAAGCGCTGGTCTAGACTCTGGGCCTGGAAAACTACCTATTTCATGAAAAAACTTTCAACCAAGCCTTGTTTGTTAATTCCCAGCCTGTGTGGGTACCCAGTGCCTTCAATTTCTTGATCCTTTTAAATTGTACCGTGCAAATTGTCTTTTTTCTCCACGACTTACCTGCCCGCCCCCATTTTCTACCCAATTAGGGCTCTCAGCTTTCTGTTTTCTCAAGTCGGGGTTAGTTGACCCTTATACAGCTACTTTCTAGTTTCAACTTGTGTTGTAATTCTCCTTCCCATTCTCTAAACCTTGGTGTTATGCTCTTTATTTTTTTTTAATCTTTTATTGTCATTGTAGGTAGATTCTAGGAAGGAATGCAGGCAGTTATACAAAAATTCATGGATACAATCCATTATTTATAAACAAACATCACAACTATAATTTTAAACTTTTTAAATAATTTTACACTGTCATTTGAAATAAACAACTGTCATTTATTCTCCCAAACATTAAATAATTCAATTTTAAATTATTTTCACATTCCCTATATTTAGGCATAAAAATTATTTACATTTTATTTTATTTATTTTATGACCATTGAAATGGAACTTTGTGTTTGTATATTTATATATTTATTAATCAAATTAATTTTCATCTTGATTTTTTAATCCCACATCTGCTCATAAAAGTACAACTAGCTTACATGGATATTTTACTAATTTCTGAATACTATTGATTAGTCACTAACACATTTTTTAATATTCCTAAGACTTATAGGTGAGTAGTAAAATTATGTATGTAAAATATATATATAAATAAGAGAAAAATCATATTTCCTTTTCATTCCAAAACTGTGATTAGATCACAGTTTTAAAACTTAAATTACAATATGTAAGAATCAAATGAAAAACTGAAAATTCTGTATTCCCAAATATAGAATCTAAAATAGATACTTTGAGGGAAGTTCTGGCAAGATGGCGTCGGCTTAGGTGAGCACTCCTAAACTCTCTCACAAAAAACAGCTGAGAAGGGCAAAATCCTTCCCCAGTGAGCTGTTTTGGGAACCCACAGAACAGGAGGCTTCAGGGCATTGTACTGGAGGGAAATGGCAAAGAGGTAAAGAGCCCAAGGGAAAACTGGAACATACACAACAGCAAAGAAATAGAATAAGAGGAATGAAGTGTCATAGTGAAAACTAACCACACACACAAAAACAACAAAAAATTAAAACCGTAGTTTAGAAAAAGAAGTTAATGAACTGAAAAAACCCATCAAGATAAACCAATGCCTAGACACCAACAAAAAATTACAACCCATACTAAGAAACAGGAAGACATGGCACAGTCCAATGAACCAACTAAAAAACAGGAGGAGATGCAGAACGTAGAAACACTAATCAGAGATGTCTAAACAAATATCATGAACCAACTTAATGAAATGAAGTAAGAGACTAAAGATATTAAAAGACACTGGGAGAACATACTGAAGAAATTGTAAACACACATAAAAAGATAACAGATATGATGGTGATGAATGGCACAATACAAGAAATCAAAAATACAATGTAAGCACATAACAACAGATTTGAACATGCAGAAAGAAGAATCAATGATGTGGAAGACAGTATAGCTGAAATCAAACAATAATAGAACAGATAGATAAATAGAAAAAATCCATCAGGGACTCAAAGATTTGAATAACAACATAAAATGTACAAACATAAGCATTATAGGCATCCCAGAGGGAAAAGAGCATGGAAAGGGGACAGAAGGTGTGTTGGAGGAAACAATGGCTGAAAACCTCCCAAACCTATTGAAAGACATGGACATACATGTCCAGGAAGCACAGTGCACCCTAAACAGTATAAATCCTAACAGGTCTACTCCAAGACATGTACTTGTCAAATTGTCCAATGCTCAAGACAAAGAGAGAATACTGAAAGCAGCAAGAGAAAAGAGAACCGTCACATACAAGGGAAGCTCGATAAGATTAAGTGTTGATTTCTCATCTGAAACCATGGAGGCAAGAAAGCAGTGGTATGATATAATTAAGGTCCTAAAGGTAAAAAAATTCAAACCAAGAATTCTCTATCCAGCAAAGCTGGCATACAAAAATGAGGGAGAATTCAAAATATTCACAGAAAAACAGAAATTGAGAGAGTATTTCAAGAAGAAACCTGCACTTTAAGAAATATTGAAGGGAGTTTTGCAGGTCAAAAGGAAAAAACATGAGAGAGAGATTGGAGGATAAAAATAAGAACAACTAAAAAGATAAGAAGAGAAATAAAAACAACATATGGCATACATAAACCAAAAGAAAATATAGCTAATGTAAGGAATTGCTTGACAGTAACAACACTGAATGTTAATGGATTAAACTAACAAGCCAAGAGACACAGATTGGCAGAATGGATAATGAAATATGACCCAACTATATGCTGTCAACAAGAAATGCACCTTAGAGCCAGGGATGCAAGGAAGCTGAAAGTGAATGGTTGGAAAACAATTTTACAAGGAAACAATAACCAAAAACTAAGAGGAGCAACTAAACTAATATCAAACAAAATAGACTTTAAATGCAAAACTATTGTAAGAGACAAAGATGGACACTATACATTAAGAAAAGGGTAAATCTATCAAGAAGAAAGAACAATCATAACCATTTATGCACCTAGCCAAGGTGCCTCAAAATACATGAGGCAAACACTGGAAAAACTAAGTGGAGAAATAGATGCCTTTAATATCAGTGGGGGACATTAATACACCATTATCACCATTAGACAGAACCTCTCAACAGAAAACCAATTAAGAAACAAAGACTTTGAATAATACATTAGTGGATCTGGATCTAATAGACATATACAGAACATTACACCCAAAAACAGCTGGATATATATTCTTCATGAGTGCCCATGGATCATTCTCCAAGATAGATCACATGCTAGGCCACAGAACAACTCTCAATGAATTCAGAAAGATTGAAATTAAACAAAGTAATTTCTCTGACCACAATGGAATGAAGCTGAAAATCAGTAAGGGATAGAGAATGAGATTAGGCACAAAGATATGGAAGTTGAACAACAACTCTTGGACAAACAGTGGGACAAAGAGGAAATTACAAAAGAAATCAGTAACTACCTTGAAACAAATGAAAATGGCAGCACAACATATGAAAACCTACAGGATGCAGCAAAAGCTGTACTGACAGGAAAATTTGTAGCCATAATTGCCTATATTAAAAAAGAAAAAAGAGCTAAAATCAAAAACCTAATTACACACCTGGAGGAATTAGAAAAAGAACAGCAAACTAGCCCGAAAGGAAGTAGAAAGAAGAAAATAACAAAGATTAGATCAGAAATAAATGAAATTAAAAATAAGAAAGAACTAGAAAAAATTAAACAAGATGAAAAGCTGGTTCTTCAAGAAGGTCAATAACATTGATAAACCCTTAGCTAGGCTAACAAAGAAAAAAAGAGAGAAAATGCAAATACATAAAATAAGAAATGAGGAAGGGGCTATCACCACTGACCCATAGACTATAAAGAATATCAAAAGAGTATACTTTGAAAAATTATATGCCAACAGATGGATAATTAAGAGGAAATGGCCAAATTCCTAGAAACACACAAGCAACCTACATTGACAAAAGAAGAAACTGATGAATTCAATAGACCAATCACAAGTAATGAGATAGAATTAGTCCTCATAAACCTCCAAACTAAGAAGATCCCAGGACCAGATGGCTTCTCAAGTGAATTATACCAAACTTTCCAGAAAGAACTAATACCAATCCTGCACAAACTCTTTCAAAAAAAAGAAGTGGAGGGAACATTGCCTAACTCATTCTATGATGCCAACTTCATCCTAATTCCAAAGCCAAACAAAAATGCCACAAGAAAAGAAAACTATAGACAAATGTCTCTAATGAACTTAGATGTTAAAATCCCCAACAAAATCATTGCTAATCACTTTCAGCAACACGTCAAACAATTTATACACCATGACCAAATGGGTTTCATCTCTGGTATTCAAGGATGGTTCAGAATAAGATAATCAATCAATGTAATACGCCACATAAACAGATCGAAAGAAAAAATCAAATGGTCACCTATATAGATGCAGGAAAAGCATTCAAAAAAATACAACACCCTTTCCTAATAAAAAACACTACAAAAGATAGGAATAGAAGGAAACTTCCTCAAGATGACAAAGGGTATATATGAAAAACCCACAGATAACATTGTATTAAATGGGGAAATCCTTAAAGCTTTCTCGCTAACATAAGTAACAAGACAAGGATGCCCACTTTCACTACTATTTTACGTTGTGTTAGAAATACTTGCTCGAGCACTTAAAGAAGGAAAAGATATAAAAGGCATCCAAATTGGAAAGGAAGAAGCAAAAATTTTACTATTTGTAGATGACATGATTCTACACATAGAAAGCGCTGAGAAATCTACAACAAAACTCTAGAGCTTATAAATGAGTTCAGTAAAGTCACAAGTTATAAGATCAATGTGCAAAAATCAATAGCATTTCCGTACACTAATAATAAGCAATCTGAGGAGGAATTCAAGAAAAAAAATCCCATTTACAATAATAACTAAAAGAACCAAATACCTAGCAGTAAATTTAACTAAAGATGTAAATGACTTATATGCAGAAAACTACACAACACTGTTAAAGGAAATCAAAGAAGACTTAAATAAATGGAAGAATATTCCTTGTTCATGGATAAGAAGAGTAAACCTTCTTAAGATGTCTATCCTACCCAAACTGATCTACAGATTTAATACAATCCCAATAAAAATCACCACAACATTTTTTACTGAATTGGAAAAGCTAACTATGAAATTTATCTGGAAGGGCAAGAGGCCCTGAATAGCAAAAGACATATTGAAAAAGAAAAATGAAATCAGAGGAATCACCTACCTGACTTTAAAGCATACTACAAAACTACAGTGGTCAAAACTGCATGATATTGGCACAAGGATAGACATACTGGCCAATGGAACTGAATTGAGAGTTCTGATATAGACCCTGGCATGTAGAGTTGACTCATCTTTGACAAGGCCACAAGCCCATTCAGCTGGGAAAAAATGGCCTCTTCAACAAATGGTACTTGGAGAACTGGATGTCCATATCCAAAAGAATGAGAGAGGAACACCATCTCACATGTTATACAAAAATTAACTCAAGATGGATCAAAGATCTAAATATAAGAGCCAAGACCATACATAATCTTGGAAGATAATATAGGGAAACATCTACAGTATTTTATAATAGGAAATGATTTCATGAATTTCACACCCAAAGCATGAGCAGCAAAAGAAAAAATAGATAAATGGGACTTCCTCAAAATTAAAAACTTTTGTTCCTCAAAGGAGCTTGTCAAGAAAGTGAAATGAGAGCCTACTGTATGGGAGAAAATATTTGGTAACCATATATCTGATAGAGGCCTAATATCCTGCATACCTAAAGAAATCCTACACCTCGAAAATAAAAAGACAAAATGGGCAAGGGATTTGAATAGACACTTCTCCAAAGAAGAAATACAAATGGCTAAAAAGCACATGAAAAAATGTTCGACATCACTAGCTATAAGGAAAATCAAATCAAAACTATAATGAGATATCATCTTACACCCATTAGACTGGCAGCTATTAAAAAAAACAGAGGACTACAAGTGCTGGAGAGGATGTGGAGGAATGGGAATCCTCATCTACTGCTGGTAGGACTATAGAATGGTCCAGCCATTGTACAGGACAGCTTGGCGGTTCCTCTTAAAACTAACTGTAGAACTGCCATATGACCCAGCAATTCCACTGCTGGGTATATAGCGAAAAGAACTGAAAGCAGAGACATGAACAGATATATGCACACCAATGTTCATTGTGACATTATTCACTGTTGCCAAAATTGGAATCAACCCAAATGCCCATCAACAGATGAATGGATAAACAAATTGTGGTATACACACACAATGGAATATTACTAGCCATAAGAAGAAATATAGTATTAACACACAGGCTAACATGGATGAATCTTGGTTACTTTATGTTGAGTGAAGCAAGCCAGGCACTGAAGAACAAATATTACATGACCTCACTGATATGATTCAAGCAAATTGAGCAGACTCACAAAGCTAGAGTCTGGAAGATGGGCTTACAAGAAATAGAAAGGGAGAAGTTTGTGAGCCAACACCCTTATTGGCAAAATCTATGATAAGGTGGAAGTGTGTAGTTGTACAGTGGGAGGGGCACGACAGTAGTGTAATGATACTGTTGGGTTGGGTGATGCTGGTTTGTCAGGGAGGTGGGGTGGGGAGGTTGGGTTGGACTGTCCATGGAAATGAAGGGAGAATTGGGGGAGAGAGCAGGTGCACACTGGGGATTGGCAGGTACATGGTTGAAACTTACAATCTTGGGAATGCTCTGCTGGCAATATGGCAAGTGAGAGTTGTTGTTTTGAGGTGTTGGATGTGGGGGACATTTGGGACATGGCACACCTGGGGCAGGCTTCTAAGTAGTGTGTGAAATTTCATCTTGCCATAGAGTGTTATATCAGTGGGTGTAGAACCACATAATGAGTGGCACGGTGGTGGAGTCCCATCCTGGGGAGGCCTGCTATGTTCTCAAATAGAGGGGCGGGAGTATCTCAAGAGTATGGGCAGTACCCAATAGGGAGGACTGATCAGTGCGTCAAGCCCTCAGTGCTGTTGCAAGTAACTATGAATCTTGTCCTACAAGGAGTGAAGCCTGGTGGTTGCCATGGGTCCTGAGTGGAGGGGGAGGGAAGAATAGAATAGGTGGAACAGGGGGCACTTTGGGGCCTATGGAAGTGTCCTAAATTATCTTGATATGATGGACACAGGCCATGTTAAATTACATTAAAATTTATAAAAGTGCATGGTTCAAAATGTAAACCATAATGTAAACCATTGACCTTGGTTAGTAGTTATGTTTCAGTATTTGCACATCAGTTGTAAAAAATGTAACATCCACATATAAAATGTTATAAATAAGGGAAGGGGGAAAGGGGGGAGGATGATGGGTATATGGGAGTCCCCTGAATTCGATATGTGACTTTTCTGTAACACAAAACTTCTTTGAAGACAAAATGTAAAAAGTAAGACACTGGGGGAATAAATGGAAGAAAATGTCACTATACATATAGGACCACAGATCTTACAGTGATAAAAAGTAAAATGCAAAAATAAATTTTTAAAATATTTTTTCATTAGTTTCTATTATCCCAAATTTTTAAATTTTTTTGTATTTTATTTCCTATTTTTAAAACTATCATTATTATTTCATTTTCTTATTAATTATATTTGACTATTGTATTGCCATCATTTTTTTTGTAAAATGATATATAATACATATGCATATATGTGCATTTGCTTACATAAATGTTATTTGTTATGTATATATGTATACATTTTATAAAGGTGCCTAGATTACCCAAATATTACTAAGAAACTACAGGGATTCCCATGCTCCCCGCCGCCCACACCCCCAACAACACCCCACACAACCATTCCCCATCCGCGTGGTACTACACCCGCAATGGATATACACATCCTGGGGCCTTGCCACTGAGCATAGACCACAGTTCACATCACA